>JAOWBP010050678.1:0-18386 GCA_028571105.1 Tragopan temminckii | reverse complement strand
TGAGGGACATGGTTTAGTGAGTACTATTGGTGATAGGTGGATGGTTGGACTGGATGATCTTGAAGGTCTTTTCCAACTTTGGTGATTCTGTGATTCTGTGATTCTGTGAAGTAATCAACTCTATGTACTTCTAAAATCATCCTGGAATGCTAGCACCTTTGCATAACATTAACTGCCTAATATATACCATTGTACAAGGTTTATATTTCCTTATTACTATGTCTTTAAAGTGATACAAATATGATCATGGTTAGGAAGAAATGTTTTCATTGGTGTATTGCTTTGTAACTTCTTAGAATGAGATTAAATGCACCTGCCCCTGAAGTACTTGCTGTTTGGCGGGGCACATAGCAGAACAGATAACTTACTAAATGCAGTGCTAAATGGGGATTCCTGTGTTTCCAATAGAAGCACATTGAATTTCTGTACTGTACTCTCTGTTTTTTCTATTTCTATACTGTACTGTGTTAATGAATACAGTTTGAGGCTTCCCTGAGTCAGAGATCAAAATTTGCTTCCAAATTTGCCAGTTTTGTATATTCAGTTGTAATGCTTGTCCCATCTGGCACTTTGAGACCAAGAAATCACAGAATCATAGTGGTTGGAAGGGAACTCTGGAGATGATCTTGTCAAAGAGAACTAAAAGCAGGTTCTCTACAGAAGGTTATATGGGGAAATGTCCAGGAGAGTTTTCAGTATCTCCAGAGGAGATTCCAGAACCTCCCTGTGCAGCTTGTTCCAGTGCTCTGTCACCCTCACAGTACATAAGTTTTTGCTCATGTTTATATGGAACTTTCTGTGTTCCAGTTTGTGCCTACTGTCCCTGGGAACCACTGAAAAGAGCTTGGCACATCCATTTGACTCCTGCCCTTTAGATATTTTTAAGCATTAATAAGATAACCTCTCAGACTCCTCCAGCTGTCTAGCCCTAGATCTCTCATCCTTTCCTTGTAAGGGAGATGTTCCAGGCCACTCAACATCTTTGTAGGCCTCCACTGTACTCGCTGTAGAAGATCCCTGTCTGTCTTGAACAAAGGAGCCCAGAACTGATACAGCACTCCAAATGTGGCCTCACCAGGGCAGAGTAGAGGGGGGGGATTACCTCCCTTGACCTGCTGGCAGCATTCTTTTTAATGCACCCCAGAATACCATTGGCCTTCTTGGCCATAAGGACACACTGCTGGCTCATGGCCAACCTGTTGTTCACAAGAACACCCAGGTCCTTCTCTGTAGAGCTCCTCTCCAGCCCCTAGCCTGCACTGATGCATGCAGATATTCTTCTCCAGGTGCAAGACTCTACACTTGCTCTTGTTAAACCTAATCAGGTTCCTCTCTGTGCAACTCTCCAGCATCACCTCTTTTCCTCAGCCTCAGGGCCACAGGCACTACTGTTCACTTTCAGGCCATTTCTAAGTAAGAATGGTATTTTTGTTGTGTAAGGGAAACAAGTCAGTAATAAATATTAATGGTCTAATTTCAGTTTTCATGTGGTCTCATCTTCCTGCTGACAATGTAGGCTCTCTTTACTCTCTTCTCTCCTCTTGATTGCAGATCTGAGGCACGAAGATTTACATGCCGGTCTACATTTGGTTTCTTCCAGCAGAAGTGGTACAGTAGGTCTAAGTCATCTCCTTCCCGTGCAGCTTATTTTCCATCTTCTCTCTTTCTGGTGATGATGTTATCACCTTATTTCATTATGAAAGCATTTGAGTTCATGAAAAAACATTTTTCCCTCAGAATTCTTCATGTTATAAAGGCTCAGTAAGGATAACTATACAGATCTCCATCCTAGGACCTGTGCTTTCAATAATCATGCTAGAAATTAATTAAAGTAATATTAATAAAACCATACAATGGTGAAGGAAAACCTTTTCTCAAATATTGTTCCATCCATCCATGCAAACATATAAGATTATGTTAACAAGATTCAACAAAGCAAAGTGTAAGATTTTGCACTTGGGTTGAAGTAATCCTAGGTCCACATACAAATTGGGAAAGAACTACTTGAGAGCAGCCCTGCTGAGAAGGACTTAGGGGTCCTGGTTGATGAAAAACTTAATATGAGCCAGCAGTGTGTGCTTGCAGCCCAGAAGGCCAATGTTATCCTGGTTGCATCAAAAAAGGAGTAGCCAGCAGGGTGAGGGATGTCACTGTGCCCCTCTCCTCTGCCTTAATGAAGCCCCATGTTGAGTACTGCACCCAAGTCTGAGGCCCCCAACACAGGCAAGATGTAGAGCTTTTGGAAACTGGGCTTGTTCAGCCTGGAGAAGAAAAGGCTGCCGGGAAGCATCATTGCAGCCTTCCAGTAATTAAAGGGAGTTTATAAACATGAGGGAAATCAACTTTTTTCATGGGTAGATAGTGATTGGACAAGGGAAAATAGTTTTAAACTAAAGGAGGAGGATTTCTATTAGATGTCAGAGGAAGTTTTTTTACTGAGAGAGTGGTGAGGTGCTGGAACAGGCTGCCCAGAGAGGTTGTCCATGGAGGTGTTTAAGGCCAGGCTGGATGGGGCACTGGGCAACCTGATCTAGTACTTGATCTAGTGGTTGGCAACCTGCCTGTGGCAGGGAGGTTGGAACTTAATGATCCTTGAGGTACCTTCCAACCCAAGCCATTCTGTGATTCTAAGATCTTCAAACAGAAATACATTTTTCAGGGATATTTGGGCAACAACTGCATTGCAAAGCCATAGTGATAGAAAAAGTCCACACTAGAGGGTAGTGGAATACTGAACAGTACATTGCCTTGTAGTCAGATTCAATTTTAGGGGTTACTGCCTGGTTTTAGAGAGTAGTATACAATTAAAAGTCACTGGAAGCCAAGATTCTTCCTCATACATTGTCAGCTGTCTGGGAATGCCTTAGACATCCATGGAAACCAAGCAGACACAGAGGAGATTTCTGTCCCTCATCCAAGGGTGGCATCCACCTTATTCCTAGAAAATGTTTGTCTAATTTGTTCCCAGGATGGTCTGTTCCTCTTCTTAAGCAACTTTTTCACTAGAAAGATCTTCACATTCTTTTTTTTTCTGACTACCCACAGCTTTTCTTTCTCATTTTTGCACATTGAATGAGAAGATCCATCTGTTTGATTCTTCTTTGTAATTACCTTTTTGCTTTTGAAGATGATTATTAGATCTCCCTCCCTCTTTTTCCTCACTAAATGTTTTGTTTCCTTCAGCTGTCCATCACAGACCATGTGCCTCTGGGATTCTTACTGCTTTTCCTTTGATTTCTTTCTACTCCTCCTTGTTTTCCTTGAACTTTCTGTCTGAGAGCTGTACAGAACATTCCTGCTAAGCTTTTTTTTTTTTTTCTGGGAAATGAAGGTTTACACTGAATCTGACAATGTGTTTCAGTGTCTTTATTTCTTTATGTCAGCAAGATACTGGTCACTAGTGCTCACCTACTGCAGGCTGACTGAGGAATCACCATTGTTCTTCATGTTCTCATACTTGAGGGGTTTGTTATTGCTCCCTAACTCTATGACTTTGTACGTTCTAGAACTGTCTTCTATCGTTTTTAGACTATTTTTTTCCTATTTTTCAAGACACTTTTGAATTCTTATCCTTTCCTTCCACAGGCCCAAAGACTGTCTATTTGATATCATCTATTAACGTGAGCCAACAGTGTATGCTTGCAGCCTGAAAGTCCAACAGTATTCTGGACTCTATCAAAAGAGGGGTGGCCAGCAGGGAGAGGGAGCAGATTGTCTCCCTCTACTCTGCCTTTCTAAGGTCCCCTCTGAAGTGCACGTCAATAATAAATTGACATTTATTCTGGCCCCCAGTACCAGAAGGGATATTGTTGTACAGAGGTACGGAGCTGTTGGAGCATGTCTAGGGGAGGGCCATGAAGATCATAGAATCCTAGAATCCTTGGAGATGGAAGGGAGCTTTGAAGGTCATCTTGCCCAATTCCCCTGCAGTGAACAGGGACATGCACAGCTCAGTCAGGTTGCCCAGGGCCAGACCCAGCCTTGCCTTAAAAGTCTTCAGGGACCTGCCTTGGTGCAGGTGCAAGACCTTGCACTTGGATTTGTTGAACCACATGAGGTTCACCTGGGCCAAATGCTCAAGCCTGTCAAGGTCTCCCTGGATGGCATCCTGTTCTTCTGATGTGTTGACTGCACTGCACAGCTTTGTGTCATTCACAAACTTGCTGAGGGTGCATTTGACCCCACTATCAATGTCACTGATGAAGATATTAAAGAGTATTGATCCCATTAAAGAGCACTAGTCACATTAATGATGATCAGAGAGCTGCTGCACCTCTCCTACGAAGAAAGGCTGAGGGAGTTGGGCTTGTTTAGCTTAGAAAGTGCTCTGGGGAGACCTCACTGTGGCCTTCCAGAACATGAAGGGAGCTTACAAGCATGAGAGGGACTGACTTTTTACACAGTGTGATATTGATGGGAGAAGGGGGAATGGCTTTAAAATAAAAGGGGGGGAAATTTAAGTTGGATGTTTATTCAGAGGGTGGTGAGGCACTGGCACAGGCTGCCCAAAGAAGCTGTGGATGCCCCATCCCTGGAGGTGTTCAAGGCCAGGCTGGGGAGTCTGGGCAGCCTCAGCTGGTGGGTGGCAACCCTGCCCATAGCACAAGATTGGAACTAGATGATCTCTGAAGTCCCTTCCAACATAAATCATTCTGTGGTTTTATGCTCCTATGACCTTACACGTTTATTCTTTCATTCAATGATCTGCAAACTAGAAAGATGCATTATACTGAGTTGTCTACTGAAAATATGGAGCAGTACCAGTCCTGAAAAGCTATGCTTTTAAATGTCCTTCTGTTCGAATAGAATTGTGCTGAAGTGTGCTTTCCAAAGGCACCATTTCCTATAAGCCTTGAAAGCATCTTACTGAGATAGCTTTCTTTATTTGTTTTTCCCAGTTTGCTCCAGATCATCCCTTGGAAATCCTGGCTTATAGCATTGTGTGTGCAACCACTGCTTCTTCCCAAGCAGATGCGCTCTCTTAGAAATATTGTCACTTAGGCAGTGCTAAGTCCAGGTGGTGACAGTTCATCAGAGCCCATTGTTGACACTTGCTAATACCCTGGTAGCCTCCAGCAAGAGCCTGGAAATCTTTAATTATGCAGAAAGCCCCTAGACAGAGAAATCAGGGAGGCTGATGTTGAAATCCTTCCAAATTGCTAGTTTGTGTTTGTACCTGGCACCATGTGGGTGCTGTGGGCAGCCCAGGACATAGACTTGAAGGTACGTAGCACATTTGTATTGATGGCTATGACTAATTTTAGCTTGAAAAAACAAACAACCTATCTGTGGTGTCGTTCAAAAATTGTAGTGGAATTCAATTAAAAATGCTTGCTCAGAGCCATTTAAATCAGAAGTTGCTGTTTTTGAGATATATAAAAATGGAGTCAGAGCGTTAGAGCCTGCAAAAGGCAAAAAACAGTTTGTACTCACTTGAAAAAAAACAACAAAAAACCCAAAACAAAAAATCCCCGGGAGACAAATGAGGATGTGAAGTTAAAATGAGTTTGGTGACTGCTGTAATCACTTAGTGCAACTCTAGTAATCATACTCATATTTCTTTTTTTATATTGCAGCAGAACATTATGTTGCAGCACCACCAGGGACTTCTATGAATACCTGTGTCTCTACTGCACTTTTTGGATGAAAATTCCCTGTGTGGTTTCAACCCTAAAAGATCCCCTTTTCCCCCATGTTGGTATATAACATATCCATCAGTTTTGTGTTGCAATGAAGAAAAAAATCCTTTTTCGGCCATGCAATAATCAGTCTCATTTTCAGAAGTGTCAAGCAGTCAGAAATCCCACAGAAGTCCACAGGAGCTGCAATTGCTGAATACTTTTTCAGTCAAGCTCTTCCATTTCTATGTTCACTTCCATAAACAAAATGACACCATTACAAGCTGAAACTTTCCACGTAACCAGTCTCTAAGGAGAATCAGGCTGAAGTCTGGTCTTCTGACTGAATAAGTGAAAGGATTGTGGTGTTAAACAGTGAGTTTTACTCTCAGATACCCACAGGTGCTGTGCTGCTACCAGCCAAGCCCCATACCCTGTGCTGAAGCTGTGCATGTACTCTTGCCTACTGAGTACTCATAGCTGCAATTTTCCTAATGAGGAATCCACCCCTTTAGGTACTTTGGACAATGCCTTTTCAAACCTGCTGCTAGCAGCACAAGAAAAAATAAAAGCAGAGCTTTTCACATGTGTATGTCTTGTTAGGTGTGAGCAGCAAGATAGAAGATGCTAATGGGAGACAGCAGCCCACGTCTCCCCTTCTCCTCATGAACCTGCTAATGCATTATCCTGATGTTCTATCTGGATAGAACTGAAGGAAATGGGCCTGTTGCCAAGCTCTGAACTGAATCCAGCTCTCCTGGTCTCAAGCTGGCTGTATCTCCAAGCTGTGCCTCTGCTTTCTGTGTACTTGGACTTTCCCATGGGCTGTCCCCCAGCATGGGACAAAATCCTATGCAGCTACATTCTCCTAACTTCGATTTATTTATGTCTGGCTGGATGTTTTGTTCCTTGGTTTGAGAAAGATTTGGTCTAAGAGGGGTTAAAGAAGTCTGTTAGTTGCATTCATTTTCTTCTGCTTCTTACAAAAAGTAGGAGAGATTTAAAGACCACTATTACTCAGAAATGTTTTGAAGTGGTGGACAATACAGCTAAAGCATATCTTTATGGAAGGGCTGTATCTCACTGTTCTAAGCAGATGCTGTCTCAGCTGAGGTAACAGGTCTGATCTACTCAATTTTTTCCTGAGGTCTCCTCTAGTAACAAGAAACCTCACTAAAGCAGGTAGGAATTCTGAGTAAAAGCTGAAGAACAGGCTGTCTTCTTCACAGCATGACCCATACACAGAGCCAGCTTCTGCATCTCTGAATGGCCACGCTGACCTCTCTGATCTTCAACACAGTACACCTCTGACCTCAGGGGAGATGAAGCCCAGCAGCAGGAAGAACAACCCAGGGGAAAGCAGAAGCTGTTAATATATAAAAAAAAGGGAACACAGGAAACTCCATGCAAGGCAGCTTGTATGCAAAGCCTTTCAAGTCTTCCACTCCAGGGTACTTAGAAACATAGAAACACAGAGTATCCTGAGTTGGAAGGGATCCACAAGGATTATCTTAAATTCGTGAGTATGAACACAGTAAACATAAAGTGCTATTTTATGTTCCCAACCCCAAAAATGACAGCCCTTCTGCGTTTATAAAATGTTATTGCTCCTAAAAGGACTGCCTGTTTTCCAAGTTGCATCTGCAAAACAAACACAAAGGAGAAATCTTTGGTTTGCTGCTCGGAAGGTGAGTCAGTGTTATCACCAAAACTGAATAAACAAGGCTTTATGCTCTGGTAGTAAAAATGTCACACAGTAAAAACAGCATTTTACAGGCATGTTTTCATTTACTCCTTTTGCAATATGAACATTTCCACCTGATATATCTTAGTGATTTCTTTACCTATGCTTGGCCTACCATACAAATCAGAATAAAATCATAGGACTGCTTCTAGAGGCTGGTTATCCCTAGAAAGTCTGTACATGGACGTTGGCTTCTTCATGCTTTTTCAGTGAGTTTACATGTTCTTATTCAGGTAAAGATCTGAACGCATATTTTTGGGTTCCAGTCTGGCTTACAGGAGTACAAATAATTAGCAGCTATCTGTGTAAGTGGATTTATGAAAGTACAGCTGAGGAGAATATGGATTAAGAGTTTCCAAATGTAAAAGCTGCATTTTGGCAGTAGACTTCAAAGCTGGGGTGGAAGTAATGCAGGTGTTTTGTTGCCATCTTTCTGTATTCCTCATACGACTGTCGTGTGCCTTTTTCACCTTCAGAATGCTGCCAAAGAACAATATCAGCAGCCTTTAATCTCAGCAATGTGTTAGGTGACTGCAGTATCACCTTTTCCCACACAAAGATAAAAATAATAGTTCCTTCCCCTTGGGGAATAATGTGCTATTCTTATCACGTTTTACAATTCCAATGTCTTTTACTTCTTTCTTTATTTCATTAGCTGTAAATATGCATTGCCTCCTTTCCATCTTCTGTTGTATTTTCCAAGTGTCAAAGCATGCAATGGCTGAAATTCAACTCTTTTCAGAAAGTGCAAAGGAAGCAGGTTATGACAGGATCCTGAAACACAGGAGGGGAGAATGAAGGTGGTGTTTGGGACGGTGGGATGGCAGAGATAAAACAAAGAAAAAGGGTGAGGAAGAAATATTACAGATATGCCCCATGTTTAGGATTGGTTTTATGATGTAAATATGTACATTTTTCAGCACATAAAAAAAGTAAAAAACATCTCTCAGGTGATGTTATAAACAGTGTTTAGCAAGTGTCCATTTTTACTGACATCTACTTTCATATTGGATCTGGACTTGAAACAAGTACATATTACTTAAGAAGATACGTAGCATGTATGTCAGTACATCTTCTCTCCAGAGTTTCGGAGAAGATCTAATCATCTGCACCACATACAAAAATATTTTGATTAACCATTTGATACATTTGTTAGTATGTTTAAGTATGTCTAAAAATCACCAAGAGAAGAAAAGACAGACTCTGTCTGAATCAGAGCAGATTTACTGATTTTATTCTGTGTTGTTTGCTTCTTGATAGAGGTAAAGAAAATGGTCTGCTGTTAAAGAAATGAGATGTTCCTATTCTCTTCTGTCACATTCAAATGATGCTTTGGCTTGCATCTAGAAAAGGTAAACAGTAACATTGACATTAAAAGAATGGGTCTGCAGAATGAAGATGAAGCTTCAAAGAGGCCCATAAGTGTCTCTCTGTATACCAAATGCCGAAACAGAGTTGGGCTGGTGGCAGCTAAACCCATTTGAATGTGCCATCCCTCTTTCCTGAGCTTGCTTAACCATGACTACTGCTGAGCCTGCTGGCTGTGGCAGCCCCTTGAAACCTTGTCCAAAATGCACAGTACAGTAGAGTGAACACAGACAGAGAAACCCATTTCTTGGGGCTTTTTAGAAGCCTCTGCTTTAATTTCATTCTATTCAAAAAGTGGAGACATATTATACAATCAAAGAATCATAGAATCATTTAAGTTGGAAGTCCAACTCCTCCTCAGTGAACAAGGACATGCACAGCTCCATCGGGTTCTCAGAGCCCCATCCAGCCTGACCCTGAATGTCTTCAGGGACGCGGCATCTATCACCTCTCTGGGCAACCTGAGCCAGTGCCTCACCACCCTTACGGTAAAAACTTTTCCTTATATCCGATCTAGATCTCCCTCTTTTAGTCTGAACTCATTTCCCCTTGTCCTGTTACAACAGACCCTGCTAAAGTATCTGTTCCCTTCTTTCTTACAGCCTCTCTTTAGATACAAAAAGGCTGTTCTCAGGTCTCCCTGGCGCCTTCTCTATATTTTAATACATTTCATTTCCCATATAAAATATCTTGGAAGGTAGCAATTTTTAAGTCATACACAAGATCTCACATAACATGTATCATGCCAGAGAAATGGTTGCCTTTTGATCTCAATGGAAAATTAGTTTTCTTTCTTCTTGCATTTATATGGCCATGAGCACAGTTTGATCACACTGGGGAAATGCGAGCAGTCCAACCAAGTCCACCTGCACAGAATAACAACAGGGCATATACTTCTGCCTTTACTTACTGACAACTTGCTTCTCAGAAGACATGAGCAATTCTTATTTGAGCTGCCAATAAAATACACATCAGATGGTAAAATTCCAGCATCAGAGTGATCCTCTAACGTAAAAGGTTCAAAGAAAGCACCACTTCATCCATAGATCAGCCACGCTGTGATCCATAGAGCTAATCCCAGAGAATGCCATATTTCAGACCATAGCCTTAGCCTTAAATGGATGTGCAAGGTTACATGACAGGAATGCAAACACCCTGCTAAGTCTTAAGCTGGGGATATCTCAGGTAGTAGGGCTGCAATTTAAAACTCTTATTTCTTCATTCTGATGACGACCTTGCTGATCTGTGCATGATGGATGATTCTGAGATACGTACCATTGAAAGGCACGGGAAGAATGAATTCCTCTGCCTCTTCAAAAAATGCAGTCAAAAGAGAGTTTTAGCACAATATTAGTTCTCTAATGTATACAGTGTGAAGAGTTCATTTCAGGAAGCTTTAAAAAACACATTACACAGAAGATTCATTGCCGAAAAGTTGCTAAGAGGTTCCAGTAGTGCAGGCAGGAGATACAGTTACAAAATGTAAATAAAATATACTCAGTAGAATACCAAAGGAATCCACTGAATGAAATTCCTCCCATGTATCAGATGATTCAAAGTTTATGACTGCTCACATTCTACCTGAGCCCCCAGTAGAGAATTTCATTGTTTGAGATTTCATCTAGATTTTGGGGATGTGCAAAGACATGTCCTGGAATATGGAGACCAGAGGAAAGAAAAACCACACCTCATATGCAAGGAATATCTTTTAAAAATGTCTTTTTCATCCACCCCCCTTGGTTAGCTTGATTGAATGGTTTAAAATTGCTTATTTAGTTAACACGCGTCACTACTACTGCCTGGCCATGCACTATGATTTTTTTTTTTTTTTTTTTTTCTGAGAAATTAAGCCATTTGAACAAGAGAAACCATTGAAAAATAACTTGAATCTTTGCCCTGCCCAGCCCCTTTTCAGGAGTTCACCTGTTTGCTTATGTCACTTCTGTTTGTTCTGCAGTAAATTCAGCTCTGGGATAGTCCCTTTAGCATGTAACTTGTACGTACTGCCATATCTAAACCAGTACTTAGCCAAGGCCCCGCAGGGGAAGGCAAAGCAAACAATTTTTAAAAATTTCATTATCGATTTTTTAAGTAAAATGAAAAAAAAAAAAAAAAGTCTTGCTTAATTGCAGATTTTTTTTTTTTTTTTTCCTAAATATGGCATTTATACAGACTGGAAGGAGCAGTCCTTGAGAGTAGCCCTGCAGAGAAGGACCTGGGGGTCCTGGTAGATGAAAAACTTAACACGAGCAAGCAGTATGCTCTTGCAGCTCAGAAAGCAAATGGTATCCTGGGCTCCACCGGGAGAGGGCTGGCCAGGAGGGCCAGGGAGGTGATTGTCCCTCTCTACTCTGCTCTTGTGAGGCCCCATCTGGAGTATGGCATCCAGGTCTGGGACCCCCAGTACAAGAAAGACAAGGAGCTGTTGGAGAGGGCCCACAGGAGAGCCACAGAGATGATCAGGAGGCTGGAGCACCTCCCCTGTGAGGACAGGCTGAGGGAGCTGAGCTTTTTCAGCCTGGAGAAAAGAAGGCTGTGGGGTGACCTCACTGCAGCCTTTCAGTACCTAAAGGGAGCCTACATAGAGGAGGGGAGTCAACTCTTTGAAAGGGTAGATAACAGCAGGACAAAGGGAAATGGTTTGAAGTTAGGGGAGGAAAGATTTAGGTTGGATGTCAGGGGAAAGTTCTTTACAGGGAGAGTGGTGAGGTGCTGAAACAGGCTGCCGAGAGAGGCTGTGGATGCCCCGTCCCTGGAGGTGTTCAAGGTCAGATTGGATGGGCCCCTGGGCAGCCTGGTCTAGTATTAAATGTGGAGGTTTGTGGCCCTGCCTGTGGTGGGGGTGTTGGAGATTCATGATCCTTGAGGTCCCTTCCAACCCTGGCCATTCTGTGATTCTGTGATTCTGTGATTCTAACACATATTAAGGAATATATTAGCAGTTTGGCATTTACACTGTTGATGAGGAATAACAATTGTAAAAGCCTAATGATCCAAGCCCTCAGACTTAGCAGACTGATTTGCCCTTAGTCTTTAGGAGACAAACTAGAAATAGAGAAAGCCTGAATAAGCATCTCCAGATTTTGAGTACCTTCTTGTCTTACCATTTAGGTGCTTCAAAATGGAATGAAGTCAAATTACAAAGAAAGACTGAAATTCTTACTCATCAGGAGGAGAAACAAGGAGTTTGGGGCACCAATGCTGGGAGGCAAAGTCCCCAGTTCCATTCTGGCCCCGGGCAGGCAGTAGCAGGAGGTATCACACCCACACTGGGGGTCTCACTTTCCTCCTCTACTCTTCTTTCTATCCCAAAAGTGCTCCTGTGTAAGATGCATCCCTGGAGTGCAATGAAATCCTTGAACAGCTTCCTCAAAGTCTCCTCATAAACTCAGCCCACACACAGTGCAACCACAACACTTCCACTGAGTCCTCCATAGTGGCCAGATTTATTTGGTCATATGGGTGTCATATAGAATATTAATAGCCAGGATGAACATAATACAGAGAAAATAGTGCTTGATATAAGGCCTGATAAATGTTACGGCTCCAGTAGCACTTGAGTTTAGCACCCAGACAATCTTCTCTATATTACATACACTTCATGTCCTGTCACTTGTCCCTTTCTCAACAGTCAACAGTGTTGACTCCCAGGAAGAAAAGAACAAGAAAATGAGTAAACTTGAGATATTATTTAAGGAAACAAGGCAATTCCAGAAATATAAAATTTCTATTGCCCTTTCTTTAGTGAGATGACAAAGGCTGTGTCTACACAACTCGGTGGCTGAGCTCCCTATCTTGAGAACAGTCCTGGCATGCCTAACATCATGACCATGCACACGGTCATGGCCAGGGATCTGGGATGAGCTGGAAGCTGGAAAATGAGAGCTGAAATGTGAAGAAGATAAAAAACAGCTTCACAAACTACTTCTTAGGCATGACCTACTCTGAGTTCATTTCAGGGTAAAGACAAACAAGTTGGATTAAGATAAGGGAAGTGTGAGCTTCTCCTGTTCAGAGATGGACAGGTTTCATCTCAACAGACTGTCCACCATGAAGTGAGAGATTTATCCTAAAATAATTGTCTTGACTCCCTGCATAAGTAACATGGGATAGACACAGACATTTCCAGAGAGGCTATATTTTCCATCCAGTCTCATTTTGTTCCTCCTATCCTACCCACTCCCCACCCTCAGCCCCTCTCATCCCATCCCATCCAATCCCATCCCATCACCCTATCCCATGCCATGCCATGCCATGCCAACCCATCCCCTTACAACATGCATTCCACTGAAGCAGTACTTGTCTCCTTCTATACTATCTCTAAAGAGTGTCTTGACAAGTAGGTCACCAGCCCTCTCACCCTCAGTATTAGTTCAGTTGTGTCTAATTGTGGGTAAGGTTGATGTGGTTTTTATGTGACTAGAAGGTATGTTATGGCACTGTTGTAGTGTAAGGACCATGCTGAATTGTCCTTTCAGACACATCCCACAGCTGTAATGCTACATGTGTTAATCCTGCAGTGAGCTGGAGTTTGGCAGAAGCTGAAAAGAGCACATTCAGTGTACAGCCTTACTATGCACCAGAGCTCACAGAATTCATCTGCAAACTTACTGAAATACTCATGCATAGAAAAAATGATCTGCCTCCAGACTCGTCAGAGGTACCTCAACAGCAGGGCTGATTTTGTTAAAGGAGTTACAAGTTCAATTTAAAGATTAGTTTGTTTGGATTTTGATGCTGTTTAAGAATCAAATGACTTTTAAGTCAGTGAGTGTTCTGTTTTTAGTAGACATTTTACAGGTATGACTTGCATGCAAACAAGCTCTACTTAGCTTCTCTTTCAAAAATTTGTTGGCTTTAAGCTTCTTTTACTAAAAGAGGTCAGGGGTAAATTGCCTCAAGACCTGTTCAATAGGCACATGATACTGCTGCCACGTCGGTCTGTAAAAAAGCACTTAAAACTGTGGGTATAACCTGCTCCCAGTATGGAGTGGTCAGGACACTCAAGACAGCATGGAGCTAGAGCAACTGGAAGTTATCCAAAGACCAAAAAATTCAGGGAGGTGAATTTATTCAGTCTAGCACAAGCTTTTTATAAGCTACAGGTCTGGTCTAGTCTGCTTTGTGGAAAGAGGTTGGGGGGGATGAACCCATCACATATTCCCAGGCCACCTGTTTGGATGAGGTGCCTGACTTTTGATGTCTGACTAAGATCTTCCCACCAAGACAGGAAAGAATTGATTCTGGGCTGAGACTCAGAGGCTTTATCTGCAGGTCAAGTGAAGGTGAATACAATTACTGACACATGTTTGTCACAGTGTTAACTGAGTGCCAAGGCAGCTTTCAGATGTGAAAAACTTATTTTTCTCTATGTTTGAAAAAGAATGCAACTTTCATCCGTTTTCTGAAGGGTTAAAAGTCCAGCTCTTGTGGAGGCAGTGGAGTTGCCAAGAAGCTTAAGAACATGGAAACAGCAGATTACCCATTGTCACCTTTCGGCCACTCCTTTTCCCCACTGCTGACATGAAGTAGCATTTGTCTGAAGACGGGGATTAATGTAATGGCTGCTTTTATTCCTCAGTGCTTTCTCTGATGAAATTTGATAATTCTTCTCTACATTCCTATTCCTCACCTGCTCTGGGAGGCAAACACGTATCATGCTTGAATTTTTACCAATTTTTCTCTTATTAAATACTGTCAATTATGATCTGGTTCTGGGCATAAAGAAGGCTGACTCACTCCTAATCTTACCAGCATTGCTTTTGTAAGCATCTGCACTGGTTTTCTTTATTTGTAGATATGGACTGCCCAAGGCAATACAGATAATATATAAAATGTCTTTTGTTCTGGAACAGTAAGAACCACAACATTAAATTTTACTGTATGCAGCATCTCTGTAGGATTAATGCTATGATGCTAGTGAAGACGTTGCCTGAAATATTTGTCAGGAGTGGATAGCCTATTTACAGGTCTTGGTCTCAATTGCCCAGGTCTGGTCACAGTAGGGTGGTGGGACTGTTTTGCAAGTGTCCTTTGGCAATTGAACACCCAAGTAGGGCATACCTTAGATTCACCTTGATGTGGGTCAAATTCCATCTAGAAGCTTGGAAGAGGTACTGCCTCCCCCAGTTTGGTCATAACCTACAATAATCATTGAAATGACTTTTTTTTTTTTTTTTTCCTGGGATAGAGACTGTCAGTCTTATATACGGCATGAGAAACAATGAAGAATGTTCATAACAGATTATGTATTACAGAAGGCAGTCATGGTTCCCACACAGGCTCTCATCCAATTCTGCATTTTAGTGCCTCTTTGCAAAATCTGTTTTTGTTGGTCTTTGGTTAAAAGTACTTTTAGAAAGTATCAGTTGCCTCAAAGGTGTCATTGAGGTCCAAAACTGTAATGAAAATATCAGATTAATCTTATAATCATAGAATCATATGGTTTGGAAGGAACCATAAAGATTAGCTAGGTTCAATGTCCTCTGCCACTTGAACATCTCCAGGGGTGATTAACGACTTCTCTGGGCAACGTGTTTCAGTGTTTCCCCACACTCTGAGTAAAGATTATCCTCCTTATATCTAGTGAAAACCTACCATTTTTTAGTTTAAAACCATTACTCTTCATCCTATTTGTCTTCAAAGGAGAGCTGCTCCAGCTCTCTGATCATCCTTGTGACTTTCTCTGGACCCGCTCCAGCAGGTCCATGCCCTTTTGATGGGAGCAGGGAGTACTCAAGGAGTAGACTGGAAAGATGAAGATGAAGAAATAAATTTTCCTTAACCTTTTAGTCTGAAGACCCTCAGTGGAGTTACTGGAGTGTCTTGAAGGTAAATATACTTTGGAAGCGTTTTGGTGAGCAAGTTTGAGATAGAGGAACCAATATTTGCTGAGCATTTTCACGAGCCAGAGAGATTTATAGCTGTAAGAACTGCAATGTCTTGAATGTAGTTGTTTCTTTTCCTGTGAATTTTAGTCAGAAGTTGAAATAACAACAAAAAAGTAAGGCACTCTATACAATCATCTGTCTCAAGAGTGGATAGAACTCGCTCCACCAAATGCTGAAAAGTCTACTATCATCCAAATTAAAACAGAGCTCAAATTCATTCTATTTAGCTGCTTACATACATACAAAGTTGTTAATCACTAGGAAACATATTTTCCCAATGATTACAATACAATGATTTTTTTATAAACATAAAAATGCAAGAAAATGCTTCAGAACATCATTAACAGTGACATTCAGTGTTATCTCCAGTTAACAAGTCAGTTAACAAGATCGAGTCCAGAAGATCTTATACTTGTCCTGCTGAGTTGTGTATCACTTTTGCTATTCAGAGATGAACTAAGCATCCTGTTAATTGTACCAGAGGTGTACAAAAGCTGAAGACATAATCTGATAGGAAAATTACAGAAGTGCTCTGATGGAAACAACTGCCACTCCTTTATACCGAATAACAGCCTGCTATGCAAATGAGAGCAGCAGAAAGGAGGAGGTTCTGTCCAAACATTTTATTTTTACAGTGCTATAATAATGAGTCAGTGCAAGAATGACTGTGGTTGAGAACGGAGTTAGCACGAGGCACTAAGTCAGGCCAGGAATGCACCAAAGTACATCCCTGGAGCCTGTTCACGGCAGCAGCTGCTCGGCGTGTGCTCGATAATTCCCAGCTTTATCCACGACTGCAGTTCAGGATCGAAGGATCCTTTTTAGCTCACATTTGTATCGCTTTGCTTTTAGTGCCTGGCAGCAACATCAGAAACACCTGAACCCTCCATTACGTGAGAGTGTGAAATGCAAGATGCATATGGCATCCAGTGGCAGAAGAAATAAAACCAGTGCTTGCATTTAGTGAGGAGCTCAGTTTTCTTCCTGTAGTATCGTAGAAAATTTGGTGTTTTGCAATAGGTATGAAGGGACAGTGCCTGGGGAAAAGTGGAGAGGAGAAAGATGCAAAAAACTATGCAGTGGGATTGAGAGAAGTGCCTGTGTAGTGTTAGCAGGAGATCCAGAGCTGCGGTATTGCCCTGGACGCTGATTGCATGCCTGCTGTGGCATTGCTTTGATAGTCATGGTTACAGCAGGAGAGAAATATCTGAAACGAGGTGGGGGGGGCTAGAGAGGAAGGACATGTGGTCCACTGAGACTGGGAAGGAGATAGAGAGTTGTGGAAGCACAGAGATAGACAGTAGAAAATAAAAGCAACATGCCTTATTATTAAAAAGATCAATGGGCAGTCAAGCCCATAACCACTGAACTGGGAGACGTGACCCAGTAGAAGCAGAATTTTAATTTTTTTTTACTTCCCTGTAGCATCTTAGATGAACTGGTGTAACCCAGATATCACAGTTTCCTCTAAGGTCTCTCAGTGCTGCTGCTCTCCCTCTGCAGAGCTGTTCCCTGATGTCAGCCTGGCGGGTGTGGTGTGGAGCAGAATTCGCCCTTCTGACCTTCATATGTTCCAGAAATAATTTGGGAAATGTGAAAGTTTTGCTTTTTCCTCAGCTCTGTGGTGGTTTGTAATAGAAGCCAATGCATAGCAAGAACAAAAGGAAGCTGTCATGTTGATAACTCTGCACTGAATGCAAGTGTAAATGCTCTCCGGCCACAAAAAGTTCAATTTCAGTGTCATTCATCTTCTGAATGTGTGCTCAGATTTTACTTTGACTCTTTTGTACATGGTTGTTTTTGCAATTTGGACAGGTGAAACCAGCAAGTATGTAATTTGTGTAAACGAAGCAGTCTGCTAAGTGAATAAAGCTTTGCAGTGTACTGGCTGCAGCTCCGATTTCCACTCCAGCAGCTCCAGTGCTGGGACATGTGGATGAGTTCTTTATTTTGAAAGCAAGTTCCTTAAGAACAACAAAGTGATTTTTGAAAGGTGTGGATATGGATGATTGATGAACTTTCTAAAGAAAAACTTCCACAAACAAAAAACAACCCAATGACCCAAAACCTCAGCAGCAAAAGAAAGCAACCTGTGAGTGAACTTAGAGGCTCTTTTATTCCTTTTTTAACAGCAAGCTGATGATCTGTGTTTCACGATGGAGACCATTCCATGGAGAACTGTGGCCAGATAATTTTGTTGTGTCTTAGTATTAAAGAAACAACCAAACCGAAAAATTTACCTGCAAGATAACCCAATGAAAACCATAATGTCATAGACCCAAAGGAATCAATGGAGATAGATGAATTTGTACCTACTGCAGGTTTAACTCTTGATTTGTGTTCAAGAGTTTTGTCTCTTCGGGCTACTGCTAAACATTCTGGTTTTCTCTGTGCTATGGCATAGCCATGATACAGTAGAATACCTTTAGGTAAAGAAACAGCTCAAAGAAGACGTGGGAGAGAGTGCAAGAATTAATGTGTAAAATTCTAGAATCATAGAATGATTAAGGTTGGAGAATCATAGAATGATTAAGGTTGGAAGAGACCTCAAAGATCACAGAATCGCAGAATGACCAGGGTTGAAAGGAACCTCAAGGATCATGAATCTCCAACACCTCCACCACAGGCAGGGCCACCAACCTCCACATTTAATACTAGACCAGGCTGCCCAGGGCCCCATCCAATCTGACCTTGAACACTTCCAGGGACGGGGCATCCACAACCTCTCTGGGCAGCCTGTTCCAGCACCTCACCACTCTCTCTGTA
>JAOWBP010050676.1:0-18405 GCA_028571105.1 Tragopan temminckii | reverse complement strand
CCCATGGGAAGGGTGGATGGAGTGGAGGGGAGATGGGGTGACAGCAAGGAGAGAAAGGGGGAGAAAGAAGGAAAAGAGAGAGAGAGGAAGGTAGATTTTTTTTTTTTAGAGGTTTTTTGTAGCTTGCAAGGGATGACTGAGTGCTGCTGGTGAGGTTGGCCCCTGGCAGGCTGCAGGCTGTGGGGGTCCTTGGTAATCTGAAAGCATTTAAAGATGCATGGTGACACCAAGCCCACCTCACCCTGCTTGGACCAGGACCTGAGGGTGTTTCGGTATCTGGATCTCAGAAAACAGCACTGAACGGTATGGGTATCCAGAGGGAGGTCAGGCTGTTTCACCCTCTTCCCCTCACTCTTATACCTCATCCTCAGGTCTGTACTGATCTCCTGCAGGGGCCTCTGTGCCCTCAGCTCTCCCCTGAGCCTGGCAGCTCCCTCTGCAGGGGGTGGAGGAACCCTTGGCTGCCTCACTGCCCAAATGGGGTCTGTGGGCTTCCCCCGAAGAGAGGAGCTGAATGCAGAACAGCTCCAGGCATTGGTTTTGCCCTGGGTTGAGCTGAACCTGAGCTGAGCGTGGAACCCAATCCCCAGACACGGACCAGAGAGTGTGTGCACAGAAGGTGCACGTATGGGCAGGGGTGGTGATGAAGGTTTGGGTGATGGTGACCGGAGATGAGAGCACATCCCATTGTGCTTCCAGTGGTCACTCGTGGTTGAATCTGCAACAACCACACACTCCTGGCTGGCGATGCTTGCCCTCCCTTTGCCGGAGGATTTCAGTTGAGGAGGATTTTGCTGGAGGATTGCATCTTTGGATTTCCTGGCCTGAGTTGCTCATCTGAATGCTTCCAGCCTGTGCTGATCCAAATGACCTGGTTATGCTGTGCAGTGGTGGATCTATCCTAACTCACAGTTGCAGCTGGAAGAGGATGTGCAATTAACATCTTGGAAAGGGAGGAAGGGAGAGCAGCAGAGGGGACTATGGGCTGAGAATGTCTGTGTAGTATTGACTCCTGGGAAGCTCGTGCAAGGGAGGATCCTGCAGGGCAGCTGCCCTCTCCTCACAGAAACAATTCAAGGGAGTAAGTTCAGAGAGAGGCTAGGAATCTGGCAACACTGAAATCTCTGCAATTATCTCAAGAACAAGGAGGATGGGCCCAGACAGCGGAAACGACATGAAATCATTGGATTTGGGATAGCAGGAGCACAGGGATGGATGCAAAGTCACCGAGAGGAGGTGGCTGCTGCACAGCTGGGGGTCTACAGGGAGGGTGGAGGTGGTCCCTGGAGGGTGTTCCTGAGTGGCTGTGCTGTTTTTCTCCTATTTTTGCTGGAAATCTTGGTCAGGAGTGCAGCTGATATCCCCTCAGCAGCACAGATGGCTTGGCTCGAGGGGCTGGAGGTACATAAAGGTGATGGGTGCTGGAGGAACAAGCTGAGCCCGGGGGTTTGTGTCTTGGGGCTCTTCAAATGTTGGCTGGAGGAATCACATTGTGGATTATCTCTGAGAACAACAAACTCAGAGCTCACGTGAGTTCAAAGGGTGGGTTCAGCTCGAGTTCACCAAAGCAAAATCCACGGTGGATTATCACGTAAAAGGGCTCAGCCTTGGCTCAGAGGGTCCATGAGCTGCAAGCTGCTGTAATCCGGGAAAATATTTGAGGATGTGTCACCCTGTGTGGGCCACTCGTGTCTGCTCCTTTGCAGGTGGCTGCTACTCAGCTCTGCAGGGGCAGTGTGCAGGGATGGACCCCCACCCACAGCACATGGACAGCACTCATCCCCGCAGCAGGAATGTGTTCTGGGCTGTTCTGCAGCACTGGTCAGCAGGGAGCAGAGACACCTGGTGCTTCTGAAGCCTGTGTGCAGGTGGGGCTCCCAAAGAGCTCCTCAGTTCAAGGCAGACGGGGGAACTGCTGCAGGGAGCCCAGTGGAGGGCCACAAGGATGGTCAGGGCCTGGAGCATCTCCCTTATGAGGAAAGGCTGAGAGCCCTGGGGCTGTTCACATGGAGAAGAGAAGGCTGAGGGAGGATCTGATCAGTACTTACAAATATCTAAAGGGTGGGGGTCAGGGGGGCGGTGCCAGGCTCCTCTCGGTGATGCCCAACAATAGGATGAGGGGCTGTGCTTCACTGCTGGTGCATGGAGCTTAGAACTTTGTCTCCATCCCATCCTTGCACGTTGGCTGTCTGTCCCTGAGGTGCTGGCCAGACCTGGGGTCCTCACTGTGACCCACTGCCCCATCATGCATGCAGCCCCGGATGCTTGCAAGCTGTGTGCAGCACAGATGCTTTGGGTAATGCCAGATCTTCTATGTTTCTTGGCCCCCAGCTCCTCGGCCATCTCGCCAGGTATGTAACTATCCCAGCTATTTCCTGCTGTACTGAAAAAAAATAAAAATCCAACCTTCCCCCTGTTTGATATAAATACACAGCGTGGCTGCCCAGCCCCCTGGCCGGACAAGCAGCATTGCAGACGGATTGCGTCCTCCAGCAGCACAGCCAGCACCCCGTGCCCTGCTTGTTCCCTTTGGCAAGGGGAGCAGAGGGGTCTGCCATGGCCATGGCCTTGACCCAGCTCCCATTGCAGCTGCAGTGATTTATGACCTGCTTCTCTCCTCCTGACAAGCACATCCTGGGAGCGGGTGCTGCTGCACCAAGCCGGATGGGAAAGGGAAGCGCATGGTGCCCCTGAGCTGCTCTGTCCCCATGTAAGCCTCAAGCTGGGGCAGCCCACCAGGCCTGGGAATGGGGGACACCCCTCCCTAATGTGTTTTACCAGTGTATATTTTCTATCCCATGATGAGAATGCCGGGGATCCAATGTTGAGGCCCCAAATCTGCAGCCCGTTTGCTGCTCTGTTCCTAGGCTGGTGCAATGGGTGCTGCCCAGCCTCATCTGCTTAATAAACAGATAAGGTTTTATGAAGGCAATTCCGTGGAAACCCCCATGCTTTGGGAGGCTCTGACAGTGCCGGGACAGGGGGATGGGCTATGCATGATGCACTGTGCTCAGGACCTGCACTACAGAGTGGATGCAATGCCAGTGGGCACAGAGCTGCAGACCTGGATGCTGGTGGTGTGCAACTAAGGGCAACGCAGTGCAGCATTGCTGTGCTCCTTGTGGAGCAGTCAGTGAGTGGATTTGCTGTCCCAGGGTTTACCCCTGACTGCCCTTTGCTCTTGCCTGGGCAGTCCTTGCTTTTGCAGCTATAACATGCAGCCTTGACCAGGCCATCACCTCGGGTCACCTCTGTGATCAAGCTGCAAAGCACCAGGGACACACATCCCAAACTCCATGACTGCAGGTGATTCATAAAATCACATCCATTCATTAAACAAACGCGGTCCTGGGCACCATTTGCAGTCCTCCTGGGAAAGCTCTCCTGCCCAGCTCTGCTCACTGCCTGGCTCCACGTACCCATGCCCACAGCTCCAAGGGAGCGATGCCTGCAGCTCTGTGTGTGTGTGGTAGGTCTCTAGTTATTTTGTCTGCTCCTTCCCTGCCGAGTGCAAGCAAGTTGTGGTCTGAATTCCAGTTTCACTGTAATTGTTCTGTTATCTCCCCGCCAGGGTCTGGTTTCACTCATGCTTTGAGTTGCTGTCTGAAATGAATGGATTTCTCCGTTATTAAGAGCTGTTCCAGAGCTGTTCCTCCTGCTGCCTGTGTCTGCCCTTTTCCACTTCCAGTGCTGCCCTTGCTGCCCTACCCTCGGCCCTGAGCCCACTCACACCAAGTCTCTGCAGCATGAGCTCTGAGGCACATGGAGCAAAGGCTGCTGGAAAGGACTTGAAAGTATCTGAAAGGATCTGCAAACATGGAGTGATGGAGCAGGGCTGGCTGGGGTGATGGAGCAAGACCAGTTGGGTGATGGAGCAGGACCAGTTGAGGTGATGGAGTAGGGCTGCTTGGAGTGATGGAACTGGGCTGGTTGGGGTGATGGAGCTTGCTGATTAAAGTGATGGAGGAAGACTGGTTTGGGTGATGGAGCAAGACTTGTTGGAGTGATGGAGTAGGACTGGTTGGAGTGATGAAGCAGGAGTAGTTGGGGTGATGGACTAGCACCACTTGGGGTGATGGAGCAGGGTTTGATGAGGTGGTGGAGCAGGACTAGTTGGGGTGCTGCAGCAGAACTTTGAAGATGAGGAGGAGAAAGGAAGCCACCAAAGGTAATGGGCACTAGCTGCCAAATGGGGACTTTTCATCAGAATTTTTCCTAATGGTCTTTTTTTCCCCCTGTGTGGGAGGTTCAAACACTGGAACAAGGACCCAGGGAGGTGGTAGACATTCACTCTTGGAGATGTTCAGGACTGGGACGGACATGATCCCAGTGATATCATATTGAACCTGCTCTGCTGGAGCTGGACCTGATGCCTCCTCCAACCTCAGTAACCCATTTTCTGGTGGCACACAGGGATGTGCCCCAGCAAGGTGACCATGGAGCATGCTGACCATCATGCTTATAGGGCTGATGGCACTGAGACATGGCCATGCCAGGGCTGTCAAACAAGGGGCATACGTTAAATGGAGGCTTCAGTGAAAAGGGATGATTCTGCTGCCCATCTTGGTACAAAATCACTTTTCCTAACACCCTCTCCAGCTCTTGGGCCAGTCTTCAGAGCGTGGCTTCCTGGACATTCCTCGTGGACCGTCCATGTGCTCCTGGTGCCCAGCGGCATTGCTTCACTACTCCACTTAGCAGCAACTTCTGCACCCAGCATCCCTGTACCCCACTCCTGGGGGTGATGGTGGCTGTATAAGTTGGACACAGCTCTGCATCCCGCACTGCTCCGTGTGCTGGGCCAGAGCTGGTGTGACATTGCTCAGGACACTGGGATGCATGTGGGTGCTAATCTATGGGGCCATCACACCAGGCACAGAACCAAAATCCCACTCTAATTGGCCTCGTCCAGTAATTCTTCCTGACAAAACAATTAAGTTTCTCAGGCAAGAGATGCTCTTTGCAAACAGGCCATGCCAGATGCTTTTCTTTTTTTATCTGTGGTATTTAAGGATCTTTTCCTAATACTCACTCATTATTTTATGAGGCACAGACCAGTTCTGCCTGCCCTTTTGAAGCTGAGTATCACACTCATGTTCATTTGTTGTCTCAGGGCTTCCCTAGCTCTACACAAGGGCTTTTTTTTTTTTTTAATTTTTCCCCCTAATTATTTTAAATAAACATTCTTGATTTGTAAAGGGCCGGGCCCTGCGAGACAGGGCAGGGAGTGGGACTGGCTCCAGCCCTCCAGGCTGCCGTGGCTGCGTGCACTGCAGCAAGACTGAGGTCAAAGCTGGAAAATCTTGCACGAGGGGCCCCGGCCAGCAGAGCCTGTCTCCCCTGGGGGGTGGCAACGCGTGGAAAACGTGAGCTGGGGCAGTTAGGATGGCTGTGCCTGGGCTGGTGCTGCTGGAAGTCCCCGTGCTCGCTGCCCTTGCTCTCCGTACCAAAGTTTGATGGCATGTATCTCCTTGCCTTTGAATTTCAGTGGTTTCTTCCACCTTCTGGGGCAGCTTGCCCTTGTTTTTTTCAGGCCCCACGTGCTTGTGCAGATCTGGGGGTGCAGCCATGGCACCTGGCACCCTGAGAAGGGATGCAGAGGTTGACATCTGCTGGGAAGAGAGGCAGAGCACGTGGATGGGATGTGCTGGGTTCTGGGGGGTCTGCTCTACAGGTCTCTGTGGGGTCTGCTGGCAACAGGGACCTGTGCCCTGTGTGCCTTGTGGTGTCTGTGATGTCCTGCCTGGTGACTCCAGCACTGCTGGCTTCTTGCTGTGGAGGATCTGCTGGGGTGGGTGCTGCTGGAGCAGAGCAGATGATGTTTTATCTTGCTCAAACATCACAGGTATCCTAAAATGGGGGTCTGAAGAGGATGCTGAGGGAGGGCACAACCTCCCATCGATGTGCCATTGGTGTGAGCACTCTGGCATAGCAGCCCTGCACCAGGTGCCAGCTCTCTTGTGCCAGCAGCACTGGGGCTGGCAGTGATGGCAGCGCTCCCTGATGCTCTGAGTATCTCCCTCACTCCTGTCCCTTGGTTCCCCCGGCTCCCTCTGTCCCCTCTGTCCCCATCTTTTCTGTGTTCTGGGATGGAGCATCCAATCCCACCCCTCACCACAGGGCAGGTGAGTGACCCCACTTTCTATACGGAGATCCACTCCCAAACCTGTTGGCTCCATCCCACAAGGTCACGCCTATGACAGGTGCTCCCATAGCTCGGGGTGATCCTTCCCATCAGGTTCCAGCTCAGCCACTCTATAAATCTCCCTCTCTGTGTGCTGCAGATTGCAGGGAGGCAGCCTGGGCTGAGGGTGGGAGCGTCCAGCTGCGGCCGTGCTCTCCACGGAGGAGCCGTGTGTGGGGATGCCAGCATTTCCAAGCGCAAGACAATTGTGCTTTATTTCCTCGCTGCATAGGAAAAATAATAAACATTCCTGGGGTTTGTTTTCAGGCTGCTTTGTGGAATAAATCTCAGACTGTTGTTGTCTCTCTGGGCTCTCTGGTCCCACAGAACTGTGTGTTCTCTCTTCATGAGTCACCGCTGACGCTCCGAAATGCGGCGCAATGGCCCTGCGCTGCTCTGGCTGGATGTGCTGCAGATGCTGGGGCAGAGCTACTCGGCTCCCGTGGGGGGCAGTGAGCCCCCGGCACTTCTGCTTGCACCTCTCCGACTGATCCCCTGGGCCTGGTGATGCCTTCTGGCCCCTGGTGATGTTACCCGTGTCACAGAGTGGCAGAGATTTGAGGGGAGGGGTCTGTCCTGAAGGGCAAGGTCTGTCCTGGAGGAGAACAGAGTTGTGGGGGAGCCAACAGCATTTCCCAACCCCTTTCCTTGGGTGGGAATCGGATGCGTCATTGGAGCCCAAAGGATGCTATGGCTGCTGGCCTGTGGCCTGCGGGAGCAGCCTTCAGCAGTGCCCATTTTCATGTGGTGGGACCTGGCCCTGCCCTTAGTATGATGTAGGACCTCATACTGGAGACACGGCTGTGTGGGAGAGCGGCTCACCGTACCCGTGCCTTGGTTGATGTCCACAGAGACATCTGGATGCCATTGAGATGAATGATCCACACAGTGTGCAGAAGCCAGGGTCACACCACCACTGCTAGAGCAGTTGAATGTGCCATGGGATGACATGGGACTGGGAAACATCGAGCAGAACTGGATGGTCTTCGTGGTGACGTGGTTCTTGGTGTGACCAACAAGCTGGCATTGCCTGCATCATCTCCAGCACTTAGCATAGGATGACCAGCATCCAACAGCATGTGGAAGCCTCATAACCCTACCTTCCTAGTCTTGCCAGCCTTCCTCCTGCACGTGGTCCCACCATAAAGACAAAGGGCCCCCTGAGGGGTCGGTATGGCCCATGCATGTGGGTGAGGGCAGCCTGGTGGGCACAGGATGCTGGTTGGCTGTGCTGGATGGTCCCTTGTGCATGATCTGCACCGATGGGCTGAGCCCTTTGGCTCACATCTGAGGCCACGAGAGCCGGTGCACGTCCTTAGGATGGGATGGCGCAGAGCAGTCTGCAGGAGGTCGGCACGTGCACGTGGCTGGAAGGCTGACCTCAGCCTCAGCGTTGCTACAGTCGTGTCCCAAAAATAGCCAGCTTTAGAAACACGAAGTCTCCTCGTGCTATTACCCAACACGCAATACAAATATAGCGGCAGCAGTCAGTCCAGCGAAACCACCGCCAGGAATTGTGCGAGTTACGGCAAACAGAGCGACTCCAGGGGATGGAGGCGGTGGGAGGGGATGCATCCCCAGGGCTGCTGGTTATACAGCAAAGGACCAGCCTGGCTTTGGAGGAACTCGGGGTGTTTTCAGAGCTATCCGTGGAAAATAATGGTCAAAAAGGCTCCAAAGGTACAGTGTTTTATTGCCTCACGGGGGGAGTCATGGAGATGCTTTTATCAGAGACAGGAGCGTTTAGGAGAAACGCGATTCCAGCTTGCAGGGAAGAATCATGGGGGGAATGTTCTTCCCTGGGAGATGCCTGGTAGACACTCAGCGGATGTCTTATGCAGCCAATAATGTAACATTGTGAGAGTCTCTACGAAGCTCAGATAAGAGCCGGTCACTGCGGGGGGCTCTGGACACTGTCAGGGTGAGGAGTGAGCAGACTGTGCTGTGCTAACGAGGAGCTAATTGCTGCGCTCAGGATGCGTAGGCAACCGGCTGGCGTTTGACATCAATGAACAACGTGTTTATTTGGATATCTGAAAGGTCAATTTTCTGAAACATGAAACAATCGCTGGCATGACCGCCTGGGACTGTAAATTTAGAATGGGAGGTGTTAGCAAAAGCTGGGACTCATTCAAGGACATCCCAGCAGTGCCCCAAAGCCATGATTTCATAGACCAAAATAACCCTCCCAGGGAAGAGGCTGTCAGCAGCAGTTTGGAGGTGTGACGGGGCGGGAGGACCGCTCACCCCAAGGAATGCTGCAGGTGGGACCTGGTGTGAGACTGGGTTCAGGGAGGGGAGGTGAGCAAGGAGCCAAGTGTCTGCTCTGCCTCATTGCCATAGAGAGGGAGGTGAGCCTTCGCCTCTTCCTCATCCTCCTTCTTTGCTTCAGCCATCCTGCTCTTGGCACAAGGCAGGCAAAGGACATCTGCATCTCCCACTGTACCAAATGGGGTGTGCCAAACCTGTCTGACCCATGGGCTGGAGGAGCTGGCTCTGCCTGGAAGGGTGGGGAGAAGGGAAGCCTGCAGCGACCTAAAGAACTGTTGGTTAAGCAGTGCAGGTGGGAGAGGGGGAAGCCAAAGAAATCAATGAGCTGTTGCTGGCTAATGGCAGTGAGAAGCCTTTGAAAATATACATTAAGGATGACCAAATCAAGCCAAGCCCAATCTCAGCCTCGTGCAAAACAAGTGGAGTCAAACTGTAACATGCAAAACTGTAAGTATGCACCAGATGACTCCAGTCTGTGCTTGGGTTGGAGCATAATGCTGCATTCACCCCCGTGGGGGCTAAAAATTTACATCTGTGATGGAGAAGGCTGTGCAACCACAGCCCAGTGGGCCCGATGGACTTACACCCTTGAGCCAAGAATGAGCTGCTGGAAGAGCCCCTGATGTGCTGACACTGACACTGAACAAGGCTTGGAAAGACAGGACAACACTGAATTCCTGGAGCTCTGCCAGGAACTGGGGGCTGCAAGCTGAGGAGGGGGACAGTGACCGTGCATGCTGTCCAGTCATTGTAGCCCCACGGGCTGAGAAATGCACGGTATGAGGCTAAGCATGTCCTGCTTGCTAAGAGAAGGCTGCAAGGTGACGTGATCATTTTTATAGGTCCTTGCACATAAAGATGTTTCCTGGTGGGGGAAGCTTTCAGGAGCTTTGACAAATGTTTGCTACGGTCCACTGGCTGGAAGCCTCATTCAGACAAATTCAGCCTCAAAACACGCTGCGGTTTCCCACTCCTCAAGGGCCACCGGCCACTGGAGGAACTTTTTGGATGCGGGGAGGATTCGCTGCTGCCTGGAGCAGCACAACATCTTCCTGCAGCCAGGCGTTAGGCCAGCTTGTAGGAGAAGCCATGGTGTGCATCCTGTTCCTTCCCAGCCCTTGTGAAGAACCAGCTGGAGTGCTCATGGTGTGCTCGACTTCCTGTTAAAAAGGGGTTTGTGACCCGTGTCAGTGCCCTGGGCAGCGAGGGCAGCACCAAAGTGGACCATGGGACCTGGATGGTGGTGAGCACTGGAAGTGATGCAGGAGGTGGACATGACAACAAAGAGGAGTGGAGGATGCTATAGGGTAGAGACATAACCCACTAAAAGTGGTATGACAAGCAGCTGGGGACAAGGGACGTGAGAAGCGATGTGCTAATGGGATGCTGGAGGAGCCGTCATTCAGAGAGGCTCTGGGATGACAGCGTGGACAGGATGAGGCTTCAGCTGCATCCTCCAGGGTGCTCAGATGCTTGCTGCCACGTGCACCTGCCTGGAAGCATCCTTGTTGTCCCACTGTGGCCTCTCCTCCTCTGCCCCATCCTGCAGCCCACCGCCAACATGTGGATTTGCCGAGTCCGCACACTGCCGTGCCCAGGGCACAACTCACCCCCAGCCTACAGACACCCCTCCCTCCCTGAGCTCTGGGGACAGGGAGAGCTCTGGCCAGCCTTTGAAGAGCCTGTTTCAGTGCTAGAATAATGCCAGGCATTGTGCCTATTTGCAGAGCTTGTGCTTTGGCCAGTTCTCAGAGCCTTTCATTTCTTTGGCAACAGTTCCATGGGTGGGAGGTGAAAGGGGCACAAAAGATGCTGTGAGAAGAAGTCGAGAATAAAGCACATCCTGAGCAGGATGGGGTGCGGTCAGCGTGCCTGAGCCCTGTGGGGCACTGCTATGGGAAGCTCACAGCTTTGAGAATGGGGCTGTAAGGAGCAGCTCCAGGCTTGGTCCTGGAGGCCGAGAAGTTGTGCCACCCTGCAAGGACAGAGGACCTGTGGGCAGACGTAGCTGGGATGGGTGACCTTGGAGCCCACTGACCATGAGGACATATGGTAGGGAATGTCTCCTTCCTCCCATCTCCATCCCAGATTTCTCAGTGGGATTGGGAAAGTGTTCCTGGAGTGCTGGGGTAGCATCCCTGCCAGCTGATTTGTGCAGATGCGGGGTCCATCCTTGCACACGTCCTCGATGCTGCCCTGGGCTGAAGGCAGTGGGCTGGGAGTCCCCTCCAGTTCCCCAGGAACAAGTGCCCACCCCGCTGGGTCCCTCAGTCCTGTCCTCATGCTCCTGGGCACTCAGTTCCTTGCTCCCACCAGCTGCCAGCCTGGGGAGAGATGTCCACTGCCCGCTCTATCTCACTGTCTGGGAATGTCTCCTGAGACTTTGCCTGTGTTTTCATGTCCTTATTTGCACCTCTTGAGGCTCATTCATGCCCTGTCTCCTCTCCTCCTGGGTGCATCTCCTTCCCTCTGCCAGGACTGGGCTGGCCTCAGGGTCCCTCCTGGCTCCTGGAAATCATTTGGTGGTTCTGGGGCAGTGGTCAGCACCAGTGAGGAGGAATACTGCCTCTCTGTGATAACCCCCACTCCAGAACCAGTGTCTGAACCCACAGGGCGCTGAAAACACATCCTCCTCTCCTCAGCCATTGCTCTCTGCCCAGCCACAAGCTGGCCATGCACACTCCCAGCTTGTGCCTGGCCCATCTCATCCTCTGCTTTTGAGACTGCTTTTTGCTTTAGGTCTGTTTCTGAACTACAGCTGAAGCCAGCTGGGGACCTGTGCTTCCCGTGAGGTGCAGCTCTCATGTTCTGCCCCGTCAGCTCAGGGTAACACAGCACCTTGGGGCAATGCAGCACCCCGTGCCCAGCTCTGGCTGCTGTGCTGCATCTGGATTCCTTGCATACAAGCCCTGTCTCATGGGCCATGTCTGGCTGCCCAGCATATGATTCCTAGATAACAAGTCATTCCTGGATTTCCTACATGTGATTCTTGGATAACATGGCATATCTGGATTCCTTACATTCAATTCCTGGACAATATGGCACACACGCTCTTCAGCCAAGGCTGGAGCTGGAACAGGACTTTCTCTTTACAGTTTAAAGGATTTTTTTTTTTCTGGAGAAGACGAAACTTTGACCTGAATTGCTGGCTGCCTCACAAAATCTCCCTTCTACCTCGGCTTTGGCTGCTCTTGGCTGGGAGCCTGGCTTGAAAACAAAGATCCTATCTCCCCCCACCCCCTGGGCTTTGGGATTGCTGGCGGTGGACACGCCGCCCCTCGCCAATCACTGCTTACAATAATATTTTTCTCTAGGATTGAGCTTGGAATAACTTTGTTTTGACATAATCTGAACTAATGTCTCCCCGGCAATGACAGTAAACACTCGACAATAGGTCACAGCACAGCCCCGAAGCTCTGCAGAAGGGGCTGCAGCATTCAGACACACAAGGCAGGGTCTGGGCCACCGCTCCAGGGAAGGTCCCCGTGAGAGCAGGGTGCCCTGAGACATTGGGCTGGAGCCTTTTCCCCTTTCTTGATGGACAGAGATAGGAAACGCAGCACGGGGCCATTGCTAATCAGTTCCTCGGGCACGAGGAGTTATTGTGTCTGCAGGGGTGGCAGCTCCAATTTAAACACTGTCACCACACTATTAATGGTCTTGACGCTCGCTGCCACGAGAGCTCAGTCTGAGACCCAGGAGCTGATGTTTGTGCAGCTCCTGAAGGGCTTTGCTCTGTGCCTTGTGCTGCCTTTCCCCCACTGCTGTCCCCTAATCTGCTGTGCCCACGGAGCCACGGTGCGTTGTCTCTGCACAGCCCATCAGGCCATGGTTTGCCCCTTCCCCACTTTCCCAGGGACAAGCGACAGGGTTCTTTTAGGAACCAGCACAGTCTGTTCAAAGGCTGAAGCCACTAAAGGGCCTTCTTCCTACCTTGTCTGCAGAGCTCTGCTTCCTGTTGGAAGCTGCACCCTGTCCCATTGCACACCAGGACAGCGCAGCTCCTATGCAGCACTCACTGTGCACAGCCTGTTGTTGTTTTGGATGGATGAAATCATGCTCTTGATGTTGGGATGGGAAGTGGGAGCTGTGGAATAGTAACTGGGAGATTTCCAAATGTCGCTGGAGCAAGCGGTGCATGACTGGAAGTTGGATGGATGCACTCAATGGCTGGTACTGGGACAGGGAGAAAAGTCTGCAGAGCTGTGTGCGTCCCTCCTTGGGAAAGCGGAGCTCCTGGTGGGGCTGCAAAAGGGAAGGGGTGATGTACCGTGCACACTTCACAGCCGGAGAGCTATCAGCTGCTCCAAATGCAGAGGTCGGGCAGTTGAGGAGCAATGTCCCTGCATTGTAGGAAGGAGCCCTGAGTGGATGGAGTGCCACCAAATGTCTCACTGAGCAGAGGGAGGGGACAGGCGGGCAGGGACAGTCCCTGGCTCAGAGCAGGTGCTGATGTCCCCTTCCTCGAGAGGATGGTGGGGTCCTGAAATGCCCGGGACCTGTCTGGGTGGCCTTCTTCATCCCTCTCTCCTTTCCTTTCCTCTTTGTCATGTTACAGGAATCCTTTCATCCGCGTGTTTGTTTTTCTTTCCCTCTCCTTGCAGATGCTCAGTAATTCTTTGAACACATCAGACGGCTTTGTGTATCCCTGTACCCGAGCTGCTCTATGGATTCCCCCGCAGAGGAAAACAGGCATCTCTGGAGCACACTGCACATGGGCCTGAGGTCATGTCTGAAGGCAGCCTGGCAGCTGCGTGTCGGGACATCTGCTGTGCACAGCCAGCGGGCAGCGAGCTCGGGGGGAGTGATGCTGCACAGGGGAGGTGCGGAGAGATGGTGGGTGCTGGCATGAAGAAAGGCCCCTGAGCCTGATCCGTCAGAGAGCCACAGCCATGAGCTCTCCCAGCATCTCCACGTGGTGTGATGCTGTGCCCTGCGCTGTGCCCATCTCTTCCTTTGCTTGGGACCTTGAGTACTGAGCACACCACTTGGGCCCTGAGGATGAATGGTGCCAAGCCACAGAGCTTGGAATGAGACCCCTCATGCTGCACAGAGCCATCAGCAAGTGAGGGGATGATGCTGCTGGACATGCCACATGGTGCAGTGGGAGCTGCTGCCCTACACCAGAACTTGGCCAGTGCAGTCCCATCCATTTCTTATCCCATCATCACTCCCTCCATTCCACAGTTTATTTCCCAGCCTGCAAGAGATGTTGCTCATGGATTGGTCTCACATTCTTCAACACCAGCTTAGAGCAGGGTCCCATCTTGCACTCACACATGCAGGATGTGGTGGCCACTGCAAGCATGGTAGTGACCCTTGGGTGGTGCCATGGGAGCCCTGGTGAGGCTGGGAGGGGCTGGGAGGGACCCCAAGAGAGGGGCTGCATGGGCCTGGGGTGCAGGGGCAGCTGTGAGCACAGCTGGAAGGGTCCCACAGGAATGGTCAGAGCGACCCACGTGACTTGGGGCATATCTCCAAATTTCTGCATCACTGGATGGGAGAGCTGCAGTGGGGAAGCAAAAGCAGCCTCACTGCTATCCAAAATGCAGTTGCAAGATGAGTTTTTAGATAAATATTTACTCTGAAGGCACCCACTGTAGTTGTCTTCCATGTTCTTGGAGATGCTATACAGACACCTCCTCTCTGTCAAGTTGAGCTGTTGTCGTAGTTCTCAGCAGGTTATCAGGAGGAGATGAGGATAGGGCTGCTGGCCCTGTTCCCTCCCCATCACTCCCAGGGGTGGGATGCACTCACTGGGGATGAGCAGAGCAGCCCTGCAGCCACCTCCGTCCAGTGACAGTATGGGCAGAGCAGGACTCCCAGCACACAAGTGACCCTCGTGCGGGCTGAGATGGGCTCTGCTCATCTCACCATGAGCAGCATCCAGCAGCTGCCTCTGCCCACGTGCAGAGGAGCCCTGAGGACATGGATGGGGAGGGGGAGCAGAGCGAGGCAGCACAGAGGAACAATTGAAAAGAGGAAAAAGGAAATCCTCCTGGAGCTGTGAAAGTGTTTTCCCAGACTGTCTGGCCCGCTCCGATGACCTCATTCTCTGAGGTGATGTTAACTGGGCTGAGGCTGGGGAACAGGCTGTGCAGCCCTGCGAGCCCCAGCGCCACGTGGTGCCCACCCCTCCTGCCCAGCAGCTCCACCAGGGCTCCCCCACCACAGCCCTCATTAAACCTGACCAAAGCTGCCCCTGCCAAAATGCCCACCTTTTGGTAGAGGCTTTAACAAGGGCAAAGAAGCCACAGATTTCCATGAGTTCATCTCAGCTGTTTATCCTGGAAAATTCCCTTTGCAAAATCAGAGCAGTGCACTCAGATTTAGGGGGAGAGGAGAGGTCTGAGTGCTGCGCGGGGTGTGCTGGGAGGGCTCTGCTCCTCCCCAGGCACTGATATCCTCATGTCAGCAAGGTCCATGGCAACAAGAACCGAGAAGCATGGTCTTGCGGATGTGAGACCCCAGATGGTGCCATCACCAGAGATAAGGAGCTCATGGGGTGGACGTCCTGTCCTGTTCCCTGCATGGAAGCCAGGTTTCCAAGGGGTTGTCTCTTGGTGGGTCAATATTTTAACTGAGATAATGGAGGTCTGAGTAACGGGTCCCCTCCCAGAGCCTCTTTCTTGACAGAGGTGTGGGCACCAAGGAAAGAATTTTCCACATTCTTGACCAGAGGAATTTTCTGATTTCTTCTGTGGAGGGTGATAATCCAGCGGAATTTCTCTCCTCTCACACATCTGCCTGATTTTTAAACGTCCTTACAAGATATCTTCAAAGGCCACTAGATGTCTGTCAAATTTGCTCCACTTATTAGGAAGGTATGAGAAGCACACACACGTATGTGATTGCACTGGGCTTTCTTCCTTGCAAAAACCAAAGGAAAAGATAAGTACTCAAGATGGCTTTAGCAGAAAAATTAATACGTTGAAAAGAACAGGCTGAACATTAAAGCTAGACCTCAAACATGGACTCTCAAGTATCTCAACACCGACTGTGGGAATTATAGAGGGAGGAGGTTGAGTTATCCTTGTGAATCTCATTGTGATCTTACACCAGAAGGTATTTCCTGGTTGTGGTGGTAGCAGGACAATACTGTCAGGCTTCTGATGTTCAGGTTTTGTAAGATAACGAACATAAATTTGGTGCATCCAAAAAACACAAGTGCAGCAGTGCTGCTCTGCCATTTGCTCCTGCTCAGCGATGCTCGCCTGCAGCCTGGTGCCCAGAGAGTTTTGGGGAACCACATCACTGAACCTTCTGTGCTCTCATTGCAAGCCCAGGCAACATGAGGGCCAGAGGGCTGGCAGAATGTGCACCCAGATGGATGAGCTCTTGCCTTACTGCCAAGCTCCAACACCACAAAAAAGCCACAGTATTTGCTAAGTGCAGTCTTCATCTCCGTGCTCAAGGCCCTCAGACAGTGACCAAGCTGTGGTTTCCTCTAGAAAGTTGTGGTCACTCCACAGGGAGATGTGGGCAGCATGCACTGGGCTGTGGTGTAGGCTGGAGGCTCTTCAGTGGGAGAGGAAACCAAACCCACAAACTAAACCCACATCTTGGAGTGTGACCCGGCAGGAAAGGAGCCTGCCCATGGCTTCCATCCTCCTTACCTTCCTCCAGACACCTTGAAATGATGGTGAGCAGGATCCAAGGGACTGCAGGCTCTTCCACATCTCCCTTCCACTTTTGTTCTGCCTACTCAGCTGACATCAACCCTGTTCTTCTGGGATCCCGTACCCCCTCCTTAACCACAAAGGCTTCAGAGCAGAAACACTGACAGCACCCATCCTTGGGTAACAGTGACATTTCTTGGTCACCCCCTCCCACATCAACTCAGTTATTTTGGCATTTGTCCTCCCACACCAACACTGTGAGACCATAGGCAGAAAGCATCTGAAAACAGTCTGTTTTTCCCCTGAGTTTGGCTTTCAAGAGTTAAAGGAGTTTCTCTTACCATCAGTGCTGCTGATAAGCACACCCTAAAATGCCCAGTGCCATTTATTTGTAGCTCTCTTTAAAGATAAGAGAGGGCTCCCTGTGCTATTGGAGGCTCCGTTCCACTCCCACCGTGCCCCTTCAGAATGGCTGCAGTGCCAAGTTTGTTTGCACTGCAAAAGGTCATCACAATCTCCAGCACTGACACAGCGCTCCGGGATCTGAAGTACCACTGATGAGCAGGGGCTGACAGTGGCATTTATTTGTGGTGGAGCCTCGTCAGCTTTTCCTCCAGGACAGACAATGGGAAGCCAAGCCAAGAAGTTCTCTTGGGAGACTCCGCCAGACATGAGCCGTGTCTCGATTGCAGCTTTGGATGGGAGACCCGGCAAGCTCAAAGCAAGCGGTGATAGCACTGGCACACTTGTGTGCCTGCCACGTCCGTAGGCGTGGAGCTGGAGGAGTGCAGCATCCGCGCATCGCACTGCCTGGGCAACCAGAAGCTTATCTGAAGATGAGCTTTGGAGCGTTCCATTCACTTGTCTCCATGTTTTTTCCTCTGTGAGATATATGTCTGCCCACATGACCATTGGCGTCGTCCGACCAATCTTCACTTTTCAGCACCTGGAGGCACGTAGCTAGCCAGACATCTCCCCATCCAGACTCTCCTTCTCCTCTGTGCCCCTTTGCAGCTCCCCTCGCAGAGCTGTTCTTGCCTTGAAAAGAAAGTTTGCTTGTCTTGGGTACAATGAAGCAAAGATCTGCAGCCAAGGAACAGATGCCATCTGGTCTGCTGAGCCCTGTGCTTGTTTTTATTGCCGGATCTCTTCGCCATTCTTTCGACAGCCTTTCGGTTTTGTTTTTTGAATACATTCTTCGGCATTTTTAATGTGGACGACACTGTTGTGATACCCAAATTACTCTCTGGAACTGGGCAGTCTCTTCCAGACCTGGAAAATATGAATCTGCCCCTGCTGATTTTCGAGATATCCTCGGTTGGAATAAAAGCGTGTTTTGTCCATGGGGCTTGGTCCTGCTGCAATAGTTTGTTATTTTCTGCCATTAGAATTTGTTCTATCATAAACATTTCCAGTTGCATGACTTTCACGTAATGTTTTATTTCCTACTAGTTTTGCTGTTACTCCCTTTGGAAATGGCTTTATGTTGAGACTTCAAACACCTTTTGTTTTCAGGACAGCACAGACTTTTCTTGTGGGATGACTTTAGTAGATGAGTTATGACTTTATCATCATTTTGAAACTACTTGAGAAGCAGCTGATGTTAATTGTTGAGTCTTAGTGATGTCATGGGATTGCATTTGGAACAGGGCTCTCATTATTCTCTGTCCCAAATTGCACATTCTAACAGCGAAATCTTGCTGTCTTCTTTGCTGTCCAAATTTATCTGAAAAGTCTCCTGCAGTACTGATGAGTCCATCTCTTCCTTAAGGATGTCACTGAAAGCATTGTTATTAGGCAGGAAAGTACTGACCTCTGCATCTGGTTTCGTGTTGTTTTGAGACATAACTTGAGATCCAGATTCTTTGCTAATAAAATCATCATCTCAAGCAGAATTTAGAGCTGGCATATTTTGTCCTAGTGCTTATGTTTTAATTTTCTCTATTTTAGAGTAAACAAACCAGACCTGAATATGATATTTCTTCTTGTTCTTCTTTTTCTTTTCCTTCGGTTTATTTTTTGACCTATTTGAGCCAATAACTTTATATGGGCCCAGCCCATGCTGTTGCTCACCTCTCTTGCCTAATCTAGATCTCAATTAATTAAGAACAGCCTTGCTTTCTCCTTGTGAGCTACTGATGCTTTGTTATTGATGTTTACTTCTCTAGCACTGGGACACCACTCCTTTCCCCTTCCCATGACAGCTGATTGCAAGCAAGGCAGCTGCAGGCCCTCCCCAGCTGGAGCAGGGCTGGTGACCTGGACAGGCTGGAGAGCTGGGCAGAAAGAAACCGGATGAGGTTTAACAAAAGCAAGTGTAGAGTCTTGCAT
>JAOWBP010050675.1:0-18406 GCA_028571105.1 Tragopan temminckii | reverse complement strand
GATATGGTTTAGTGCTTGTGGTAGCAATGGTAGTGGGAGAATGGTTGGACTAGATGATCTTGTAGGTCCTTTCCAACCTCGTGATTCTATGATTCTATTCTATGATTCTAAATTATTGGCTTTAGACTGTAACAAGATTCACTGGCTGAAATTTAGAAATGTAAGTTTAGAAAATGTTGAGTAAACATCCTCTTAATAAACTCCTTGAAAGTTTTATCAGCGCAAACCCTTGAAACTCAGAACACCTAAAAGTGGTTTGTCACTTTTAAAATAGAGCTGCAAAATCTGTGGGACAAACAACTTAGTTGCATGTTATGGTCTGAAAACTGTGATTTTATGTCACCAGATTCTGTTCTACATTATTTGAACTGTGATTTTGTCCTGAAAAATAATTATTACTACTTCACAGCATTCCTCTGTTTGTACAGGCACTAATTTCATGCTGAAGGGGATCACCAAAAGGGCTCTCATATGATATTTCTTGGGGTGTAGCATGATTTTCTTGAAGCAAATATGTAAAGACAAAAAGACATTTGTACAGTATCTATCCCTCGGGCCTAATGTTCTAAAAAGAGAGCGAGAGAAATTTTTTATGGTGGAGTTATTGTGTGAATTCCCACCCCCGTACACATTGAGTTTTCAGTTGCTTGTGCAATATGGGAAGCCTTAGATACAAAGGTCATAAACGTTCTTAGAAGTATTTTGGAAACCATCATAGAGTCGCCCTTAAAAAGAGCATTATCTCTTGAGAGGGAGGAAGAAAGTTGGTGTTCCAGTGTCTTTATCCCTCAGTGTTTTTGCTCTGAAATTGTTGTTATGTGTAGCAGAGTAACGATAGAGATTTGTATCCTGAAAAAAAATAAATGCGCAGATCAGTGGCATGATCCATCAAATCTTAAGAATTGCTTTCAGCTAGAAGTAACCTTTAAAAATGAAATATAGCTATTGATTTAGATCAATATTCTTTATCACTCAAAAAGCGTATGAGTAGATTCCCCCTTGTTCTATCAAATTCAAAGTTTCCAACCCAGTTTGGGTCACAGCACATTGATCTACCATTTTAGTATTAAATTCATTGTTAGCTAAGATATTGATAAAAAGGCTAGCTGCCCATCCAACAAACGTAAAGCCCTAAATGATCAAATTTGGAATAAGGCTGACTAAGCAGGTGGAGGACAATCATTTACATGAGTAAAAAGTTGAAAATCTTAGCAGATATACTGTGAAAATGTAGACAAAATACGAGTTCAGGTCGAAGTAATTTACTCAAAAAGAGAATAAATACGTGGAATAAGTTAGCAGAGAAAATAATTTCACAAGTGTAAATAGGTCTAAAGGTCTGCCTCTACTTGTTTTTGAAAGGTAAACATTAGAAGGCACAGCAGCGGATTAAGGAAAGTTAATAAATATGTGCAGAACTTGGTATCTCTGGTGGGACATTTTTGTACCAACTTGGGCACAATTGATTTCATATTTGTACCCATATGTGTACTGTATATGTTCACATTAGATATAACTGTGAATCTTTACAGAAGACTACTGGCTTAATTACCCTCTGCACAAATGTTATCTGTGTTGTATGACTAGTTAGCCACACGTTGTGGTTTTACTCAGTAGCAGCTCAGCACTGTTCAGCCATTCACTCACTTCCCTCAACTGGGATGAAAGTGAGAACTGGAGGAAATACAATAGAACTTGTGGGTTGAGATAAAAGCTATTTACTAAGACAGAAAAGGAAAATGGAAGAAAAAATACGTTGATAAATATATGTATACATCTCTCCACAGGGCAATTACTCACCACCTGCCAACTGATACCCAGCTAACAATACAACTGCCTTCCGACTGACATCCCGCCAACAACTCAACATCTTGCCACCCTCTGACTGATGCCCCACTGATCCCTACAGCCTTACAGTCTTCTGCATGCAATTTGGAATAACCATTGCACTCATTCATGCCAGCTATCCTGGCTCTGCCCCGTGCCATCATGGCACTAGCTCTTCCCCATCAAGTGGCCCAGCCCAGCCCTGTATGTGCTTCCATCACTCAACACCATCCAAACACCAGTGTTGTATTAGCACTGTCTCAACTGAAACCAGGACACCAGGTCAGGTGATATCACCCTACAACTGTGATTTAGTGGTCCATCTTTCAGAAAGTAATTCTCCTGCTACGTGAAATCAATTAATTTTTGATAAATGAGACTCCATTTATGGGTACGTTCACCTGAAAATGCTTTATGTAAACTGTCAGGTGACCAAACAGAGAAGTGCTTGAAAATCTAGCAACTACTGCCTGTATGAGTATCAACTTGAATGTGTATAAATACTAAAAAAATACTTGACCCTCTTAAAAGCTTGACCCCTAAAGTTTTGATATGTTTGATTTTTTTTTGTCCAAATCAACAGGTGTACTTTTCTATTGGCTTCAGAAAGTTTTGGATAGAGTTTTAGTGTCCTCAGATTTAATTTCCTGGCTTATCTGAATGTGTTTGGTCTAAGATGCTCTTTTTCCCTCCTTGGGAAGTTACAGTGCTGACACTCACCAAGTCAAGCCTTCCCTGATAATGATCCTCTCTTTCGTTTGGCTCTTCCATACAAGAACGTAGGAGAGAGGATCTCCTACCACTTTGACAAAAGCTGTATGAAGGACAGGGGCTTAATTAACTTCACTAAAATGTGGCCATCATGGGCTGAATCATCCTGGCAGCCAAGACAAGCTGAGGTGCCACATTGAAATCTCTGTCTCGTTTTGGTCATTAAGTTGAGATGCTAATTTTAGTTGTCAAAATCGAACTGTCTCTATACCAGTGGTGCTGTGTAGACTTATATTAATTTCATAAGAGAGAAAACAACACCTGTCGGGCCAACAGAACCATATAAACACACAGAAACACAAACTGTCCATCTCACTGTAACTTTGTGTGTCTTTTACCTTCAGTAACTTGGGACACTGTGAACCTGAAATCCTGTGGTACAATACAAGCTCACAGGAAAGTGTTCCCTCACAAGTAAATTGCATTGAATTATAGTATAGCAAAAATTCCATACACCATATCACCTAGAGCTTCCTGTTAAAATATACTGGACTGTCACGATCTACGTACTATGAGTTGTAGGCAAATAGATTTGATATATGCTAAACCTACTGCTTTTTGAAGAATTTCTGAAATACTAAATTGGACATACCAAACTTAGAGTGGCGCTTCTTATGGCTTTTTTCAGGTACAGTAAAGGAGAGCACATCCTTTGCTAGGTGGGTTGCTACTTTTTTACTTTTGCATTATTGAAAAAAGAGCCCTTGGACTTTGTTCACCTGGTTAATGGTGGATATGGGAAAGATGAAAAACTATGAATTCACAATTGCAGCGTGCATTTCAGATGACTAGCACTTCAACTGTCAGGCTTCTCAATTCATTCTGAGGTTTGCTGTGTGATTTTATTGCAACTGACTTAGTGGGAAGCACTATGCCAAATCTCTTTATATTACATCTGTTGGAACATCTATGCTCACATTTGGAAGCAGCAGCAAGAACCTGAAACTTCTCTTCTTACTATTCAGGGAAGAGCAAGAAATACCAGTTCCACAGCAAGCAGCATCATGTGTATTGGACCTCGGCAACTAATGGGCAAAGGTTATTGGCAAAATTTATTTCTGCAGATGCAACTTCCTCATTTACCCTGTCCTGTGGTATTGGATGCTGAATAAACATCTAAGAAGGATATAAAAAGGACAACCTCTTCCCTATGGGAGTTGGTGAAATACTCAGAATTAGAACAGAAGTCAAAGCAACAATGATATTTATAAACAGGAAAATGCCAGCTTCCCCAGTGGTCTATCACCAAATCTAAGCATTTTTTACAAAATGAACTATGTCTCCTGGTTTCTGACCACTGAATACTAATTTGTTTTCTGCATAGCTCTGTTTCTTTAAATGATACCTTATCTCACAACCATCTGTTGCTGGAGTATAGAAGAAGAGGAGGATTCAGTTCTAAAGATAATTGTGATAAATTGCCTGGAATCCTTTAGGCTTTCCAATGTTTTTACTTTCCCTCCTGAAGAAAAAAAATATTATTTAAGTGCAGATAATGATCTCTTTCTTCTCTTTTACTGCCAGTCATAATACAACACCCTATGCTCTTGTCTTGCATGCAAACAACTGAAATCTCAGCATTTCTATTATTGCTGTATCATTAGCACATAAGGACATTAGCTGCCTTAGGACTTATGCAGAGTGCTCTTTGATACACAAAATGCAAAGAAGATTGTGCCTCCGTGTAAAACTTTTTGTTAAGTAGATCTCATAACCCAGTGAGTTTATCCAGATTTTTGAAGGAATTCAGCCTCTGTTCAAACATGTAAATAATGTTCAGATTTGTAGAACTGCTCTGAACGTAACAGCACTTATGAAAACATTTCCTTGAAGATTTTTTTTCCCCCTAAACAGCTACTCACACAACACATCAATATTACTCATTTCTAGAGTCCTGGCCTTATATTCTATTACCTTAGTAAAAGCTGAAAGTTTCTGTAATCTGGCTCATACTGTTATCTAGTGAGAGTTGCTTTCCTTCATTCAGATGGTTTTGGGTATCACTTTTTGTAATTACTTTTTGTAATACCTTTTTCCATAACTTTCTATGAGGGAGATGCATAATCCTGGGCCACCCGTGTGTGGAAGGAGGTGGATCATGTTGCACTGAGGTTTTTCACGCTCTCTTCTCATTCATTTACCATGGGTCTTTGTGTATGTTGCTTCTTGACTGCCTGATAATTGATGGGGAGGACTGAGATGCCCAGGAGCAGGGGTGTTTAGCCACTTATAGCTTTGGAAGAGCATATATATGAAGACAACTGAAGGCCACTGTTTACTGTCCTCTGTACAACTGGCTTTTCACTCACGTTCTTGTCACACACACCTTGCCAGCAGGAAAGATTGGGTCTGAGCGTCTTGCATGTGAACCTAGCATTCGTCAGACTTCTAATTCCCAGTATCTTTTCAGGCTTCAAAGAAGTATTTAAGGCCTGAAATGAGAGACCCACCAAAGACAACAGGAAGATCTTCCTTTACTTTCAGAGAGTCCAGGATCTTGGACTCTCTGGTCAACACCAGAGAGAGGGAAGCAGTTAAAAATGGGATCTTGAGTGAACAGGAAAAATAGAAGGAGATGGGTGAGTCTGCAAGCTGTGAGCTGTATCCTGTGCTTGAGTTTTGAAAGTAATGAATGACTTTTCAGTTTTCAATTCAAGAACGTTGCTTCTTGGTCTCCTATGAGGTACTTTCTAAACCACTCAAAGTTCTTACGCTGCAGCTTTTAATTTCTTTACTTTGGCAATGCAAAAGCATCTCAAAATTGTTAAAAACCGCTATGAGAGATTGTTTATTCCTCTCTCGCTCTGACCAGTGCTGAACTCAGGAAGAATCTGCTTCTGGCTATCAGGGCAGACATGAGGACAAGGTGATATATGGTATGTGTTAGAAACATGGTCTGAATATTAGTGCTCTGCCTCTTCTTTGTTCTTCATGGCTCAGTGAAGAAGACAAGGCAGTTAGTGGCATGGACCAGCCCTTCATGTCACCTGAGTCAACCCTGGGGCTAAGCGTGTGTGATTAGGGATGTTATTTCTACATGTGGAGAGCTGAACTCTGTCACAAACACCAGGGCATGGAGTCACCAGTGAAGTGATCCTCACCCCCAGATGCATCAGTACCAACAACTACAGAATGTCACCTTGCAGCTTTTTTTCTTACCTTTCTCCTTAAAAGGTGGCTCAGGGCACCTTGTTTGGCAAATGCTATTGCACCCTCCCATTGCTTTGCATATCAATAGGATGTACACTAACAAGGGAGCATGGTACGTTAATTGATGTCTAATGTGTACATAACCAGTGGGTTGGGATGTGATGGTCAAATAGCACTTTTTAAAGGTTTATTGAAGATATAGACCATCTTCTACTCAGACAATGAAGCTGCATTTCCTCGTCCTGATATAGATCCAGTTGGGTAGAATCTCCTTGAGCCCTTTCACTTGCATGTGAAGGCTATTACCTGACAAATATTAACATAAAACAGAGAATGTACGATTGCTTCCCTTTATTCCTCTCTGCTTTCTACACTTCTTGGAAACTTATAAATTGTGCTCATAATTACATTATTGTAAATTCAAGATAACTCATGTGACAACACTTCAGGCATCACTTTGTTTCCTAGTTGGGTAAGTAAGAGGGTAGCGAATACATTTTTTCTTATAGTTTTAAGGCTAGTAGAAGATTAAAAAAAAAATACTTGTTTACTAATATATAAAAAAGCATATCAAAGTACTCCCTACTTCAGTATGCCTTTTGCAAATAGCCGGCATTGTTTTGCTGAAGTTGAATACTGACATAGTTGCCCTATTTTCTATGTGGACATAGCAGGGAGATAGACATATGGCATTAATATTACTAGCTCTATTTAGTGAATTATCTCCTAAGTTCCTTATCTATGCAAATCAGGAATATCTCCACCATAGCTCATGAAGTTACTCTGGCAGAACACAGGTGGTTCACCTGGGTTAAAAAAAAAAAACAAAGATAAAAATCAGATCCTAGTTCCTGAGTTTGCATTCTATTTATATGTGCAGAGAAGGAAATATTTTGTAAAAATCCTGGGTATTTCCAAATAACTGACTTCTCAGAGGAGTAAAAATGCAATCAAAGTATTTCCTTTCAAAGCTGCATCACTTTATGATTAGTCAAGGGTTTTTGGTAACATGAATTTCCTTTTCAGAACTGTTTTCTATTACATCTGTTTATTTTCTTTTTTAGCAATGCAACTAAATCCCTCTTTCATCAGATGGAAAATTCGGAGCAGATCATTTAAATACATATATATATATATATATGTATATATATATCACAGTATGTATGGCTGCTATAGCAAATGTTTAAATATTTCCTCCTTCAGCTTTATGCCTGTCTGTGCTAAAATAGATCACTATTTGATCCCAGCAATTATGAATATCCTTTCCAGAACATCCTTTCGTTCCCTTTCCTTCAAATTTAAAAGCTTTGGGATGATGCATCCAGTATCACAGATTTTATTAGCTGAAAATATTCCTGCACATCTGGATGAACAATTTGAATCACCTTGTGATGGAAGTTACTTATTATTTTCCCTCATCTTATGCATACGCTGATACACTTTCTCCAATATAATTTAAATACAGACCTTTTATAAATGAACTATTACCCCAATTCCACGACTGTGAAGTGTTCTAGTGTTTATGGAATAGTTTTGTCCAGATTAAAGAACAGAAATTTACATTCTTTTACTTTGATTTCTTATGAGTTAAATTAACATGAAAGGAGTCTTGCAACCTTCCTGCTACTTTTTTTCAGTCACTCCTGACAATCAGTTCTGGGCCAAATCAAGGCCTGGCACCCTTGCCTCAGCTTCTTCTCCCGCCAAGAGGCTGGAAGTGTCATCTTACTGTGACATGGCCTCCTGCAGCTGCTGCTCCCTAGACTCTCTTGGAGGAACTCCTGGTTCACTCCATGTGGGAGTTTTGTGGTTAGCCTTGTTATTGGCATTGACCCACTGTTCTCTCTCAAGATCTTGGTGGTCCTGTAGGGCAGCTGCACGGGAACGTGCCCTGAAGTGCAGTTGTGACGCTGATAGGATAGTATGATTACTGTAGGGGCATTTTTTCAGGGGGGGGGGAAGAAGGAGGAGGACACTGGTTGGGGCTGGAGGGTATGTCATCCATGAAGTTTGTAGCTGAGACGTATGGTCCTTCTATGCAGCAAATGAAGCAATAATAGTGTGTAATGAGTCTGATTTTACTTCACGGTAGGTTATTGCACAGGCAGCCAGCATCTGACATTCAAGACATTCTGGCAAAAGAGTAATTTTTCTTTCTAGTTTGGTCTTCCAAAAGAGGGGCTTGGCAACCAGAGTTCTGTGACTTATCTTTTACAGTAGATGAAAGATATTGATAGGAAATGAGGAGAAATCTTCAAAAGCAGAAGCGCTGAATATTTTTTGCCCATTGCTAGGAATAAAGCAGCAATATGGGCCCCATAACAAGTACTGAACACGCTGAAGTGCCTTTGAGAAGCTTCTTGGGTGCAGAACAAAATAAGAGGCCGTATACCGGACTCCTGTGGTTGGGGCAGCAGTGTGCAGCCTACCCATCCCTGCAGGATGGTGGTGCAAAGCCACTGGGAACCACAGTCACCATGGCTGGCTGGTGGTCATGCAGGGCCCCTGGGTGCCAGCAAGGACCGCTCTGACTACTGCAGCACCACTGAGCCTGCTGGCCTCCCCACTCCTGATTTTGGTATTTTGCAGTCCTGTTTGAAAAGAAAAGTTCACCCACTGAGTTATTACCCTGTTCCTAGAAATGCTTTCACATGGTGCATCCCTCAGCACCTCTTCCCATGTGATCTTGATCCCACCTGGCAAGCATGTTAGTGGCAGGGCTGGAGCTGCCAAGGAGGGCTGAGAGTGCATCTGTGGCCAAGAGGCTGGGAAGCCAGACCTACAGATGGCCCTGGATTTATTTGGACTGGCTCTAGATCTTTGTGTCACTCAGACAGGCCACTGAGGGCAGGCAGCACAACCAAGGGAGGAACCAGAGCTACTGGGAACGGCGGCTGTCCTGGGACAGACGGGAAAATGGTAGGCAGTTGACGAGGAATGCCAAGGCTCTCTTGAAAATTCAGTACACTTGATGGTGGGGAGAGATGAAAGTCTAGGTAACTTTTCCCCTTGCCAACATTTTACCATTGCCAAAAAATAGGAGTTGTAACAATTTGAATGCTTCTGCTAAGACATGAGCCACACACGCTGTTCTGAGAACACCTTAAAATAAAAGCTGACTTTGGCAATAATAACATGCTTGTAAATAAAGAGGTTGACTTTTGTGAAATGTTATCCCTGACTGGAAGCATCTGAGCAGAGACCCTGAGGCTAATTTCCTTTCCGTTGTGTACAGAATAACGATTCACAAATAGGTCAGGACACTTTTTGCTTTTTGAATTAGAATGTTTCCCATTAACTGGGTGTAGCTGAAGGCACTGTCCTGCAACCCAGTGTCACTTGCCTGTCAGGACTATTGACAAAGATGCATATATATTGCAAAAGTGCACACGGAGCAACAGGGACCTGCTTCAGAGCTGGCTTTAAACCACACAGAAATTTAGGTATGTAAAACAACACCAGTAGGCATGCGTGCAACCTGAGGTAATCTGGTACAAGGACAGGATTGCAGCAAGAAAGGAGCTGGTAGAGATCTACCAGCTCCTCAGATGACTTAATTTGAGAAGCAGTGATTGGCTTTATATTTTAATACATGTTCTGTTTCATAACAGCCCTGATGAACACTGAAATCCTAAGCTGCAAGCTTCATTCTATTGGCAAAATGTCATGGCTACTGCTGGACTGCGTTCTCATATCTTATGCAAAGTCATGGGAAAGAAGACGAAGAAAATACTTTCTTGGTGAGGTTGCCAGCAGATCCAAAGGCAAAAGCCAGGTTTAACTTCAGGCCAAAAGCTTGGGACTGACTATCGGAAATTTTGTAAGATAGACACCACTGGTTTAGAGTCTTTAAGCTGCACATCCCAAGTAAACCACAATAAAAGCTTGAAGAGGAAAGGTCAGACCTGTGAAGTGCTATTTGTTTTCACTGAAACTTCATCTCCCACTCACCCCCAGCCTAACCAGCAGCGGAATCAATTACCACTTGTCAGGCTGAAACCTGATCCCAAAAATGAAAGAAGGACATGACCTCTGGGGGGAAAAGAAACCACGAATGAACCACTTTCTCCTACAACCAAGGGTTAACAGTCCTGATCCTCTTCTTTTCCCCTTTAAGAAAAGATCAATACCACCATTCTGTACATTTACTCTTCCTTTCATCAGGGATGGCCAGTAGGACAGTGAGGTTATTGAGATTAGGTTTCATAAATTACTCCATTTAATAATTGAAGACAAAGTGGTTCCATACATTTTAATAGCATTTAGCGTAACCGTTCAAATTTGTAGGACTCATAATAGATCAATTTCAGCTGCCATTACCACTTGAGGTAATGGTGCTTTCACTTACCAAGCTTCTGTTAAGTATAGGATCAGCTTGTCAAAAAGTGGTCAGGTTTAAGGCAATATCCCATGCCCTCCCATTTCAGACAAGTCTTGAAGGGCACTCCCAAAGGAGTATCTACAATACACTGTGGACATCTCTGTCAGTTCATCTCACATTGCAGTGGCCTTGGCGGCTGAGAGGTCTGTTCATTTCCATGCATAAAACGATATAAGAGTATTACTTTGGCATCCAGGACCAGCCTTGACCTGCTCTTTTAAAGCATGAGAAGCAAGCAAGCATGGGACAGATAGGAGGAGCATCTTCTTATGTTTCCATTTCTGAATGTGAGGAAATACCTACACACAGAGCTGAAAAAGCTATCTTCTTGGGAGTGGGAAGAGGTCTGTCTGAGCAGTGGGATTTAAGTAGCTTCTGATTGATACCAGCTAACACTGGCCTCACAGGATTAAATACACTATTTTTTAAAAACATTCTCTCACACACTACTAAAATCAAAGCTGCCACTCTGCCATTTGGGTTTGTTTACATTAATGCTGCATATGAAATTATCTGATTTTGCCTGCATGCTTGTCTCTCGACTTTGTAGGCACTCTCCAAGTGGATGGTCTATAGCAATCTTGGCTTTGCATTTCTTGCATACCGGTGCTGATCTTGACTTCAATCTGTCTGTACTCTTTGCTACACTGTATTTTCCCTGAGTTACAACATTTCTGTAATAGAGGGTTCACATTTTTGTGTGGTCAGCCTTTATCTCCACAGGCCTGAGTCAGGGCAGAGGTACTCAGGGAATCCCATTATGCTCTCTGCTAATTTTTTTTTCTAGGAAGGATTTACCTACAGAGGTATTAGCAATCACTCTGTGGTAGATAAGAAACAGATATTGCACTTGTGGTATGTGTTGGGTGCTGAGCACAGCCCACACAGCAGTCTGAAGAGTGTCTGCCAAAGGGGATGTTGAATGCACACAAACACACACTGTATTTTTTTTTAGGATACTCTGCCAGGACCCTGCTGACACATCAGGCATAGAGAACTATTTGGCATCAGCCATTTCTGAAGCATTTTCCCTGCCTGTACTTTATAAAAAATAATCCCAATTTTCATATTCCTTTTTATGCTTCTATATTTAAACAAAAGTATTTTTTTTTTCTCCTGTACTTTGGTGTTTCATTATCTATTTTTTTCCCTATAATTATCTGCCAGGGAAACCAAGTTTTTGAATCTTCTTGTCTTGCAGTTTCTTGAATAAAACTTTCACCCAGTTTTCTCTGCTGCCTCAGGAAAAAAGAAATTTCTTAAGGACATAAATTGTGGACACATCATCAAATCCAACCAAGCAAATAGGAACAAATTCTCTTCTCCCATTCCCACTCCCCCTCTTGCTGAAAAGCAAACAAACGAAGCTGTATTCTGGAGGAGGCAGGAAATGAAGTCAAGGAGGAGCAATTCAGAAAATAAAAGACATTTTTTTTGAGTTTCACAGAAGAATGTCTTCCGTGGTCCTGATTTTGCAATCTGGTGCTATACTGGTGATAAATTAATTAAGAAAAACATTTGTGCACAGTGCTATAGAGCGGAACCTCTCCAGTTCTCTATTAAGTCAACAGACTGCACTAAACATGAGCAAATATATGTGGCAAGGTGGACCATCATATCTCTGCATTGTGCCTGAAGAACAAGTGGGATGTGATCTGGCATGGATCAAGTCAGGAAGGAGAAAACGTGAGGTTTGTGAAGTCAGCAACACAAGCACCTCAGCTTCTGGCCTTCACCTTTCCAGTGTGTTTTAGTAAACTTAACCCTAGCTGTGACTTCTCAAAGTATACAAAATAGCCTTTCATCACTGAATTTCTTATGGACTTCCAGAGAAGTGCTACATGCAAGGAAATTAATTAAGCATGTCAGAAAAGGATTGCTTTCCACCTGAGCCTGTCACAGCTTCTAATTAAAATCATGAGTGCAAAGTCGCTTTGGAAAGATTGAAAGGCTTATCGTTTGTCAGCTACACTGAAAACGGACCTGTGAGAGTATCAGAACTGCAAAAATAAAGCTTTTGGGGGAAATATTTTAGAACTTTTGGATTTTAAAAAACAGTAACTGTTTTTCAAAGGAAATGTCTAAGAATTCTATAAAAACATGTTTTTCCAAATACCTGAGATTTTTGGCATAAAAAGATAAGGACGCAAAAAAAACCATTAGACTTAATACCAGCTAGGCTGGTCAATCCATTTTGTGATGGACGGATCCTTAGGCAGACATCTTCAGACCCCAAGTTTCCCTTCTCCAACGTTCCCTCTGATTCAAGGATATGCTCCTCTCTTATATTAGGTCTCCAGAGTCTCAGCTCTAATTTCTCTTGCTCTTTGCTCCACTTTACAAAGCCAGCCCCCTTCCTGCAGGGTTACCACCCGCTCTTCTTTCCTTGCTCTGCCTAAAGGTCATGTATCTCAGATCCTGGTGGGTAACTCATTTGTCATCTGGTTCTAAGGGATAAGGCCGTGGAATGGCCATATTATGGAGTTCTGCACCTTTCCACAACTCTCACATCTGCTTTTGGCCCCATGGATGTCTTCTTGACTGTGAATGACTTTGGGATGCTGGCAGAAGAGTGCTGATGTGGCCTTGCCTGGAGCCTGACATACTTCAGAGAGAGAAAGGAAATAACTAGGGACTTAGTGCTGCTCACACAGTCATTCCTTTTCTGTGGGCACTAATGTCTCTCCTCAGCAGGACCCAAAGTCAGATCACCTTCCATTTACTATTCTGCTTTCATGCTGAGTTTTAGCAGTATCTTTTCCTCAGCTTTCCCTCTGCATATTCCAGCTACCAGACTTTACCAGACCAGGTAACAGTGAAAGCACAAGAGGTAATGCTTTTAAGTTGTGTCAGGGGAGGTTCAGGTTAGATATTAGGAACCATTTCTTCTCAGCAAGAGCGGTGAGGCAGTGGCACAGGCTGCCCAGGGAGGTGGTGCAGTCACCGTCCCTGGAGGCGTTCAGGAGCCGTGTCGATGTGGCACTGAGGGCGTGGGCAGTGGGCATGGTGGGGGTGGGCTAACAGTTGGACTGGGTGATCTTAGAGGTCTTTTCCAACCTTAATGATTCTATGATTCTGTTATTCCATTTATAATCTGTCCAAAGCTACTCTTTGCTTTATGAAATGCCTGAAAACTGATCAAGATTTCTCTTAAAGCTATCCGTTGTTGACAAACTTTTTGTCCAGTCCTTCCTTCTTAGCTTGTAGGTTGCTCAAAAACAATCTCATGAAAGTGTTGGGGAATCTACCTAGGGCTAACTGAATCTCTTTCTTCATTAACTAAGCAAGAGTGGAACTATGTCCATCTTGCTTATGAATTTGAAATTCATAAATAAATGAATAAAATAAATCTGTGCTATTACTTCACAGCTGTAGATTTTGGGAAATGTTTGCCTGCCTGCATAGATCCCTTCTATAACAGGGCAGTGTATGGGCAGTGCAATCAAAATCTGCATGAGCAGCACTGGAATATGGACTTTATATTTAGAAATGTTTATTTTGCCAGAATTTGTCCCATTGTGCTCCTTTGGTCTTGTCACATGTTTGGGTAATCAAGTGACTGCCCAGTTGTAATTACTAATCCTGGTTTATTTCATCACGGGCAGACTGGGACACAGAGGGCACAGTTTAGGATAGTTCCTAAGCATGTGGTTTTTTCTCCCTGTTGCAAAATAAAACCAATTTCCTGAGTTGAATGTAGGGAATGGTGGAACCGCAAATGGATCTCCCCACTAACTACAAAAAAAGAACTTCTTCCATTCCCTGCAGATGCCTAAAGTTAGACTTGACGTTTGGATGGGAAGAGAAGATGGAAAAGGGTAAATCCTTTGCTCTGTGCCTCTGTGTTGCTACGCAAGTTTGCTAAGGGGAGATAATTCAGCTCATCAGTCACTGTCTTCCCCATGCCCTCACGAGATATGCTAGGGACAGACAGGTCACTGGCACCGAGAGTGAGTCAAATGAACTGACTGTATTCATGCTGAGAGTTGGCCATCCTTTGGCAGAAGTTCTGGCTTTGAAAGAGCTAGTTAAGGTAGTCCAAAAGAGAGCCAGAGAATGAAGTAATAGTAGCGTAATAGCAGTCTGGACTAGCACAGCCCTGGTGCTCCAGCTCCTTCCTGGGCACTCTCTTAGTCTGTAGTGTGGTGTAAACAGAGGTGACCTTCTCACTAAGGAGCACATTTGGATGATGTTGTGTGCCTGTAGTCAGGATGTGGCTTTGTTTAAAACAGTGATCCTGCACTGAAGGTGAGGAAGTAACAGCAGTATGCACTGCATGAACAGCTATGTAACGTGGTCAATAATTATCAGCTAATCCTTGGTAGTATGAGCAGCCTGTATGTCTGCAAAGTTGTTTTTCATCTTTCTGGTGAGCAATTCTAAATGAGAAAAAATTGGCACCATGCAATGTAAACATATGCAAAGAGCATTTTCCTGATCCTGATGAGACTCATAAAAGATTTTCATTTTCCTGGAAATTAATATTTTACAAGTGGAGTGAAGGGTCTACATCTATAGAACTGCAGACTTTCCAGGTGTGCATGATGAGTCATGAGTGTGAAAGCACATTCCTCCTGAACTCACAAGAATTAACTGTGCTAAAGTAATCTTGGCTACCTGCAGATTCAGTCTGTGTTATATCAGGTATTGGAATGACAGTAAAATGAGGGACTTTGCATTGCTTCTTCTTAAGAAGCATTCAGAATTCATATGTCAAGGGGCTCTTCTCAAGCCTGAGGTGTTAGTTTTGGCTCCGTGGCTCATTCACGGCAAACTGCCAGTTTTGTGAAGTCTTGGCTAAGAGGGCGAAAGGTATCCCAATGCTTGTCCTGTTCACAGACTGTTTATTGGATTTGTCCAGGAAATATTCAGCTAGATAAGCTGACTGAAGCAAAATCCCTAAGTGCATTAATGTCTGTTGCTGAGTTCAAGTGGTGTTTTGAGAGAGCTAGCTGACACTGGTCCTTGCTGATGGATTTTGTTGAGTTTTCTTATCATCATATTTATGTCTGTAGAGAAATGCTAGCTATAGAGGTAACACAGAGCGTATTTTAGAGAATAAACAGTAATTCCACCAGAAGTTAATTCATATAGCAAATGTTAAATGTTTGAACTGCAATTACATCTCACTAAAAAACTCACTGGAAGGATGACTTTGTGTTAGTCTTCCACTTTCATATTCCATCATAATTTAAATTCACACACTGCTTATTGTGATCAATCCACATGAATTATTTTCTTCCTCTGAAACCATGTTGTTCTTTGGTATGAAAGATGGGACGACATGATGGACATGACGTTGTGGCCTTTTGATACTTATTACGATTCAGATAAACAGGTTTGGTCATGGCTTCATTTATTGGGCAGATGACTAAGCTATGAAATTGGAAATGTTGATTCCCAAAATATGAGCCTTCATTTCACTGGAAAACTGTGTTTTTTTTCTTCCTTTGATGTGGTGACTGTGCTTGTGTGTTAGGAAATAAGCTTATTAATAGGAGTCCACTGCAGGGGTTTACAGTGTAAACGCACATATCCAAGTAGATCCCATGAGGGTCCCTTTGCAGTTAGTGGGAAAAAATGAACACTGTCAGGGTGTTTTTCCTCTTGCTGTAACATCGATGCCTACAATAGGTGAAATGTAAGGTAAGGTGAACTGTGCCTTAAAATTTTAGAGTTTCAGTGAGTGTAAGAGGAGTCTGACATGAGCCTCAGTCAATCTTACCACTGCAGTCTGCTACTGTGGAAGTCCAGTTCAACAGCAGGGAGCATTTTTGTCATTGACAAAATGATTGCTACACTGTGGTAATGAAGGAATATAACTAATAGCCACAATGCATGCATATATTTGTGGAAATACTGTTTAGGAAATGATGATACCATCCCACTTGCACTTTGCTATGGCTCAGTATTTGTGCCCTACTTTTACCATGTAAGTGAATTAATCCTCACGGCCTCCTGCTTTTACCTCCCTTTCAGAGATGGTGAAAGTGGAGCAGAGGCACATCAGAAACCTGAGATGTTGAGCTTCCTCAGATTTCAAGGGAAAGGATGTCCCAGAGTGACTCAATCAGTGTCTTGAATGCTCCAACATCATTTCTGGCAATCCGTCTGTGGTAATACTTGGGATAATACAAAATGCACCCTTCTCTATTTGGAAGAGAAGAAGGTGATGAAACCACATCCTCAGGCTTAAACTAGAAGCACATATATTTGTGCTTATTATCTCATTTCCTCTGTGCAATTTCTGAGGCTTTTCATGGAGGTCATTGCCTAGTCAGCAAGCACTAGTTTCACCCTTGAAGGCACTTCTGTTCCTGAATTTGTTTGCCCTAAAAGAAAACATGAATTCCTACTACCCTCTACTCCAGTCCCCTGGGAATATTCAGCATCTCGCAAGAGCAAACATCTGAAGAACGCTTTTAGTGGTAATTGGCTGTTTTAAAGGCTATTTACACGTGCCAGTGCCTTGCTGAAAACTGATAAACTGTGATCCTAGAACAACCTCAATTTATACTTTGCAAAACTGTATCCAGAAGTCCATTTGATATCTATATACTTACATAGTTGTAATATTAATTATAGTATGACTTAGATATTTTTTCCCTGAAGAATACTCGATCTAAGTAGACCAGACAAGCAAGAGAAAGAACATTGAGTTGCTTGCCTGATTCTTTTTTTTTTTTTTGTTAATGTTGGATTTGTGAAAAAAGTACTGAATTAAGTTCACCAAAATCTATGCGTCCATGGCTACAAGTTTCAAACTAAAGCTCTCCAGTCCCCTTTCTGATGGTGAAACTGCTTGGAATTTTCATGGTGAAAGAATTCTCAACTTCAAACTTCTATAGGAAGTGACATTTTAAAAATTTCAGATTGACATGATGGTCTTGGCTGCTCAGGTTGCTTCTGAGTTAAAAAGTCAGTTATTTATATACCTCTTAGCACCACCATTTTATAAATGGGGAAATGAAACAGAGAAGAAAGGACTTGTCTTAATCACATGACAACTCTCTGTCTGATCTGGGTAGGGAGCCCAGGATCCCACGTTCCAGTGCAGCAGTTCAAAGCTTCAACCACAAAACAAACAAAACAGTCATGTTCTTTTTATAGCTGGAAACCATCACTGACGTATGTTGAAAGACCCACTTGGATTCTCACATTTGCAGCATATAAGAGTGATAGCACTTCTCAGCCAGGTGGCAGTCTCTTGCCCTAGGTCAGAAATACCAATTTTAATGTGAACTGTGTGATTTATGCCTTTTGTTTGTGCTCACAAGACCTTATCACTGAAACCTGATGACTTCTCCAGCCACTGGATTGTACCCATATGTGCTACTGTCCTTCAGTGTTGAAGAAATAAATTCCAGCCCTAATCCAGGCATTGCCCAAAACTTAAAATAATAATGGAAGAGAGCAGTTGCCTCTACTAATTGTAGTCTTCTTTTGCAGTTTGATGGGAGCAGCACACATTCACGCTTGAAGCGTTCCTCATAGGTAAGATCAGTTTGGGAGGAAGTGACATCAGGGCTGCATGGCAGGGCTTTAATCCTATGCATTATTTAGTGTGTGATATTGTTGTGGGGAGGGACTGCACACTGAAAAAGATATTTTCTGAAGGAAAATAAAGGAAGGCAAAACAGCTGATTAGTTACTATTATCAGATGCTAATGGGTGTCATGTTGATAAGATGGTAACCAAATAGCATGTGGAAAGGATTTTAGTGCTAAGTACTCCATTGCTTTTGTGTGATGCCTCATTACTGCACTTGGATCCTCTCCTCTATAAATTTTTAATGACCTCACCATTTTTCATGTAACACTTCACTCCTTTCTTTGCTCTACTTTTTGTCCTGCTCAGGTTCTTGGCTGAAGTGAAAATGCATTGTGTACTTACATGTGGAGACTCCAGTTTTTCACCTTGCTGCACACAGTTCTCTTCAGGAAGAGAAAAAAACTTCAAAACTCAACATTTTTTTTTTGTCAACAAGTGACAGGAAAAGAGTTCTAGTAAGACAGTTCTGTGGTGCCTAACAGTTCTATATAAAGCTATGGGATAGATACGGCACAATTACACCACTGTATGGTAATACCATTGCCAGATGCCCTCCAAAGACAGTGTGAGGTAGATTCTCACTCCTTTAAATATCCTGAGCTGCATCAAAAGAGGAATGGCCAGCAGGGTGTGGGAGGTGATTGTCCCCCACTGCTCTGTCCTCATGCAACTCCATCTGGAGTACTGTGTCGAGGTCTTGGCCCTCAGCACAAGAAGGACGTGGAG
>JAOWBP010050674.1:0-58618 GCA_028571105.1 Tragopan temminckii | reverse complement strand
TGTGGATGCCCCGTCCCTGGAGGTGTTCAAGGCCAGATTGGATGGGGCCCTGGGCAGCCTGGTCTAGTATTAAATGGTGAGGTTGGTGGCCCTGCATGTGGCAGGGGGATTGGAGATTCATGATCCTTGTGGTCCCTTCCAACCCTGGCCGTTCTGTGATTCTGTATATACGCAACAAACAGTTATTTTAACTTTTACTATTTTTATTAAAATATTAGAAAAGAACAACAAAAACAAAAAATTAGTGGGATGTTTGGTCTTGTTTTTTTTTTGAAATTAGTGCATCAGTCTGGTTCAGTGGCAGTGGTTACAACTCTTAGTGAGTCCTCAAGGTATTTGCCAGAGATTTTTGACAATGATTGTTCACAAGTGCACATACTGCCAAAAAGCAATGACATGAGGAAGGCGTAACTGTGAAGTGAGGGATATTTTCTCTGGAAAGAGAGGGTTTATAAAAGTCCAGTAGAGAGACATGATCAAATTTTGAGTTCAATGCCTGCTTGCAACTCTGTACATTCCTTTTGAAAATCTGCAAGTAATGTATTTATATAGACTGAAAATGGAGTAGCAGACATAAGTTGATTTTTTTACAATCTTGAAACCTTTTCTCAAATCCCTTTATCAAAATGGAAAGCACAGCTGCATATCTTTTGCTGTTATTTGCCATAACTGCACTGTTCCCTCCCAGTGCCCTGGTTTCAGCCCGCACAGCATTGATAGGTCACCGCTGTTTGGTTGTTGCTGAGCAGTGGGTGCACACTTGGGGCAGAGCTGCTGCCACGACGGCGCGGGGCAGGGGATGGCCGCATTGCGAGCTGTGCTGGCCTGCGTGCTGCAGGCTGCAAGTTGGACGTGTCTGATCTAGGTCAAGAAAGGTTTAAAATTTTCTCTGTTGACAGACAGTTCTCAGATGGTTCCCATGAAAAAGACTCAGAGAAACTCCGCAGGAATGACTGAAGCAGGTTGGAAGCTGAAACAGATAACAGCAATAAAAAGATGTCTAGAATTCTTGCCAGCTTTGCTTTGGTTTGCTTTTCTTCCATGGATCATCATCATAAAATCATCATAGAATGGCCTGGGTTAAAAAAGGATCTCAAAGATCATCTAGTTTCAACCCACCTGCCAACGGCAGGGTTGCCTACCACTAAACCAGGCTGCCCAGAGACACATCCAGCCTGGGGGTCAAACACATGAATATTATTTCCCCTTTGGGTAAAGGTTCAACCTGGTAAGAATAAAGTGGCTTGTAACTGTTATTTTCTTAGGTTTAAATAGAGTAAAGGAACATTTATTATGCCTCATTTTTTATCTGGAAACCTACTGGACTATAGCTTTACACAGTGGTATGGTAAATTTAGATTTTCTTTTCTTGGTGCAGTATTTGGTAATTTGGTAACCTCAAGGTTACTGAGGCTAATAAAAAACCTGGCATCACAATGCATTCTGTTCTGGTTCCAAGGAGAAGTGGACTGGTGTGGAATTTTTGTCTCACTGGACTGAGATCCCAGGTGCCATCAAAATATGCAAAGCTAACTAGCTAAGTCACTTGTTTGGGCAATCTGGAGAGTGTTAAGGTGAGCTTCTTCATTCAAAGCATTAGCATGGATAAAAATTTGCCTAGGAAATGATGCAGTATGTCCCTGTCTCCATTCATACGATAATGAAGTGATATGAGAATACAGTTTTTATTGGACTTTCTCACCCTTTTTATCTCAGTCACATAAGCCTCTTATCAGGCTGCTCTCTAGCCAAACAGCTGCTGAAGTCCATGTTAAGTAGTTAAAGCATTAAGAAGCACAGCTGTGTGCTTCTCCAATTGCCAGGACCTAAGTGTATGATGTCCAACAGGATGTGCAATGTCAGTGTAGTAGAGCTGGGGTGAGACAGCAGGGATATAGCACCCTTGGCCTCCCAGACGGTACATATGGAGAGCAGACCTTCCCACCATAGATCTGCTGCAGAAGAGCCCACAGGCTTCAGGCCCTGATGGCTCTTCTCCATGTGCAGTGTCCCATGTGCTCCTGGGAACCTGATTGGGTCATGCTTGGGCCTAGTATCATCACTGGTATAATACCATTATTTGCTTCTCAGATTTTTGGTATGCAGTGTAGGTCAAGAGGAGAAAGGGACAGCCTCAAATGCCTCTCTTAAATCTTCTACCCCAACAACTAATGTCATTTATCCACAGAATTAGCTTTCAGCACGCAAGGGGCAAATTGAGTGTGTTTGATTCACTGTTTTTCTCTGGAAGCTTTAGCGTGACTGGATGATAATTTTTTCTTCTGGTTAATGTTGTGTTGTCTCCTGTGTCTTTTGAGAGCTGGAGGAGTGAAATGCACTGCTTTGAGTTCCTGCTTTTGAGATCTGTAGACAAAGTTGGCTGAATTTATCACTGTAACTGCGCAATTCCTTTTCTGTCAAACGTTTCACTGAATCTGCAGTCAAAGTACAACTTTGAAGCTTGGTTTTACCTCAAATGTGATTACACTGGGGACTCCTGTTATCTATTTAAAAGTGAATTCATTTAAGGCCCATGAAAGTGAAGGATTATTTAATTACTTCTTGATTTGCCAACAGTATACTCAACTCTGTTCAGAACATAAAGATGTATACTGTCTATTCCCCATGGAGCCTTAGCAGAGTCTTGAATATGCTTTTCTCCACACAGATTTCAGTGTGTTTTCATCTGCTCATGCAATCTTCTGTCACTGTAGCTTCTTAGCAGCAAGCCTAAGAATAGATAAACTCATTACAGTATGTTTAGGAGCAGATGCAATAAAAGGCTCAAGTTCTGCTCTGATCACTTTTTTTTTCAGCTGAAAATGTATTTATTGTTCCCTAATTTGCAAGAAAATTGAAAATAATCTATTGATTTTTATAAGAAAAATTATTATATATATGTATTTTTCCATCCCATTTAAGGAACTTCTAGCTAAAGAACAGAACTTGGTTTTCTAGAGACATTGCCCAATGTGGACTTTGCAGTAGAAATCCAGAAGGACTTATGCAACTGTTTGTCCCATCACTGGTTTGCTGAATATTAATTGTGTATCTTTAGACTTTCTAGTTCTTTCATCCTTTATCTTGTAAACAGTAAAACTTTCAAAGGAGGGGTTCTCTCTCATGCTGTTTCTGTGGCATAAGAAGTGTTAATCAAAATCTCCACAAAATCAGCAGTGAAATTGTTAGGGTCACGTATAGGCAAAGAGCAAACCCAACAAGACATCTACAGTCAAACAGAGAACTGCAGTGTTCCTTTCAATATCTAGAAGGGGAGCTATAAGAAAGACTGGGACAGACTCTTTAGCAGAGTCTGCTGTGATAGGATAAGGGGAAATTATTTCAAACTAAAAGAAAGGAGATTTAGATTGGATATAGGGAAGTAGACTTTTGCAGTAAGAGTGGTGAGGCACTGAAGCAGATTGTCCGAAGAAGCGATGGATGGCCTGACCCTCAAGACATTCAAGGTCAGACTGGACCAGGCCAAGCTGTAGGTGTGCTGTGAAGTACAACAGTGGAGAAGTGAGTTGGAAGGGACCTTTAAAGTTCATCTAGTCCAACTCCCTTGCAAGGTCCCCTTACTAAATTCCACAACAGGAAATAAAAATGATATTCTCATGACTTGCCATCCTCACCCCCAGTTCAGAGTTGAGACCAGCCAGCTTAACATACACGAAGCCTTGTACCCCTAGAGTTGAGCCGGAATGGTGGTTTAACTCCACAGCTTCTCAGCAATTCTTTTTTTGTTCAAATTCCTCCATACAGTCTAGAAAGAATGTTTTGAATCACTTGTTCTTGGTAACCAGCCGAACAGCTGCTTTTCCAGAAAGTAGTTGGGAATCTGGGTTATGTAAATGGAAGTCTTAAGAGCCAGCTCCATTTTGGTTTCAGCTTATAGGGATTTGAATGTGGCTGTGCCAACATTAAGAGATTGTTACTGCATGTGGCATAGCAGCACCTGAGCTTGTGAGCTGCGCTGATGTTCACCAGCATCACCTTCCCAGTCATCAGTCCCTAAATACCAACAGTGAGTGATTTCTTCAACCAGATATTTCCATTATACATGGTTACAATCTTCGATACAAGATTAAGGAAACCTCTAGATGATCTTTTGGTGCAAGATCATAGCAATGAGAGAAGGCCACAGCCAAGAATTTCATGAATGTGCCTGGAAACCTTGTTAAATTACAGTATCTATTCACATTACAGTTCTGCAGCATTCTGATGCCAAACCGTCAGAGAAAATTCAAAGCACTTACAGGAAAGTAAGTGCTCCGCACTGAAAGTACTCAGTACATAAGACTTAAATTGCTTTCCAAACTGGGGAAATGCTTCTCAGCACTTGGGGTTTATCTTAATGATAGAAAGTCTTTGCCAGGACCCTACTGTGACCTACCTCCATGCTGGGAAAAGACCCAAATGCCCCAGTGTTGTGCTTTCCATCCTAAGAAAACTCAGGCATGTGAGCTGAAAGGGAGTCCTGGTGTACACTGGGCTAAATTGCCAGAAATGCAGGACAGGGTGCCTTGGAGACAGAAATTGGAAAAGTTGCTGGCTCTTTCTTTGTGGCTGAGGCTTGGGTTCTGGTCCCTGCTCCAAGAACTGTTTGTGCATTTTACGTCTAACCATTTCTTGGAAAACTGACATCTTATCTTGGAAGCATCCTCCAGTACCCATCCATCCCTTGGGAGAAGACAGATGTGTGCTCCTTTTTCAAGTAAATAAAAGAAATGCAACACAGGCTCCTATTTCCCCGCTAAGCTACTATAAAAAAAAAAGAAAAAGAAAAAAGAAAAAGAGAAAAGGAAAGGACTACATACAATCATATTTTAGTGGAATGAGGGCCTCCAGGACTATCAGAGCACAGCTATGTTCTTGAAGTCCCGAAGCAAAATACAGAGGCAAAACATAACTCTATCCTTAGCATTTACCAATGGACAGCTTCACACTGAACGAACAGCTTAGAATCATGGAATCGTAGAATGGTTTGGGTTGGAAGGAACCTTTAAGATCATCTAGTTCCAGCCCCCCTGCCACCGGCAGGGACACCTCCCTCTAGACCAGGTTGCTTAAAGCCCCATCCAGATTGTCCTTGAATGCTTCCAAGGAGGGGACATCCACAGCCTCTCTGAGCAACCTGTTCCAGTGTCCAGAGGGATAACTAGTAATTATTCCTCTGTAGACTGGCCAATCTTGTTCTCCCTGGGTGAGCATTGTCTGTCACTGGACATAGTGCTCCAGGTCTTATTTCAGGTACCAGGTCAGATATAGGGCACTGAGCTTACGAGGATTTTAATGTGATTAGTTGATATACCAACCCTAAGAAACTAAAAGCAGGACTGTGACAAAATCAGGACGCAGAAATGATGTCTGCCTGAACCCTATTGCCAGACTTTCCTCTTTAAGAAGAAATATTTCACTCCATTCCAGAGATTTTGGATTTTGTATTTCAGTGATGACATAGAGGGTAAAGAAACTCGCATTACAAGAGAAAATTGCCTCGATTTGTCTTTTGAATTAGCCTCTTCTTTACTGCGTAATGTTTTAACATACGATCTTCCACTCAGTAATTACTTGTCTATTTGCTACAATATAATTAACACGAGAAACTTTTCCCCCTTTGACCAGATTTTCTCTTTCCTTTTATCTGTATTTTTCTTTAAGGTAGTTTGACATCTTGTTGAATCTGAATTAGTTTCTAAAACAGTATCATAAGAAAAATCATCTGTTAAGACTTGAGTCACACCAGAATTCTGAAGAAAGTAGTCCTTGGTCATAAAAATCTGAAAAATAAGGGAAAATAAAAAAGGGATATGTTTTCATTGGACCTGGGGGATATGATAGCAGTTTCCTGCAAAGGTGTTTTTACTTGAAACTACTGCATAAACAAGATTTGGAGTGCCCAAATCCACGTTTCCTAGTTCTTGACTTAGCAAAACGATATGAGCTGAAGTCCAGTCTTGATATTCATGCTTAAAGGCAATTGTGACTATAACTGACATCATCTTGTCTGAAGCACTGAACATCTGCTGTTCAGCATTAGAACAAGTTTGTTATGTACCATCCTATCATGGAATTTCAGCACTCACTGTAAACTTCTGCTTTGGTTACTGGGTTTCCCTTGTGTCCTCTGTTGCACCAGGAGAGTTGAGTTCTTAATTTTTACCTCAAGTTTTCCAAGGTTTTCTGAATTTTTGCTCCCTCAGTCGTGGGGTAATTTACATTAGTCTTCTTCCACATATTTACAGCTTCACACTCTTGAAATAAGCATTTTCCCTTTTCCTACTTAATAATGGAATTCCAAGAGAGAAATGCACCCGGTTTGCTGTTGGTGTAAGAGTCCAGCAGGGAGGTGCACTGCAACATTACAACCCATGAAAGAACTGGCAGTTAACAATTTTTTTATGTATTGGCCTAGCATATGTTATTTTTCTGTAGACACGTCTGCTTTAATATAAGGCATTCAGCATGTTCTTTTGTGTAGAACAAATCTCCATCAAGAGGTCAAGTAAAGACAAGTAATACAATTCACCACAAAAAGCAAATGTCAAAGAGGTTGATAACTCCATTAAAAAAAACAGTGAGGATTTGCTTTTTCAGCGTTCAGCGCAGTTGGTCTGAGCAAGTTGCCTGCCAGAGGTGACACAAAAGAGTAAGTCTTCATCTCTGAATTCCAGGCCAACCTGCTCTTCATTTTGGGATTATTTCTTTGGTACTGCATTCATAATGCTGTTATGAAGGTGACCATTCAATGGTACAAATAATATTATTAAATTAGAATAAAATAGTGCTTATTATAGTGGAAGCATTGTAACACACTGTGAGTTACATGTCTTGACTACATTACTAATTACCCACTTAGTATTCTCTTGACTGGTCTTTGCTGTCCAATCTCATTGACAGCAACCCCTCCGTTCCACCACCCTACAGACACCTGTGCAGGCCTATTCTGCATTCCCCCAGGGAGGACTTTCTGTAGGAACAGAAATTATCTAGGTGCATGAAGCTTCTGTCTTAAAAGACAGAGATGTGTAGGACAAGTGCTACCATGGAATGCTATTTTCCTCATTCCAAGAGGACTTGTAATGTTGTGTTCACTAGCTAAGATTCATTTATTATTCACGTATCATTTTTAACTAGGTAAATGACCTTACAGTTTTATATCTCCCCAACAACCTGCGACCAGCTATGAAATAATACACTTTTTGACCATGAAGTCTGTCATTTTCTTTCTGATTTACACGGAACCTTATGGATAACAAGTAAAGTTTCTCCTTATTGCAGGAAGATGGAGGAGTAAAAAAAAAAGGAAAAAAGCCAATGAATATCTGAACAGTCTGCCATAAATACAGCTTGTTTGGCATGCTTGTCCCCAGGATGAACTGATTTGTGGCCTGGATTCAAAAATGTTTTACTGTTCTTTGCTTCTCAGTGGATTCAGCTATTTAGATCAGGCTAATTTTCAACTGAAGGAACTGAAGAGCTATTATTCTCCCCGAAGGTTATCTCATGTATTTAAAAACTGGTGGCAAACCATTGACCGCTGTATTTGTTTCAAAGACTGCAGTGGTGGGGAGGAAAGTTATATCTGGAAAACTCCCACATGCAAACTCCCAAGGTTCCTTCCTGAAATAAAACAAATAGCTTTACAAGTGGTGAAATGAACTTCACATGGTTTCCAGCAACTTTCTCCTGAGCTGTAAGAGAGGATGAGCTCATCAGGTTATGTTCCGTGGGATTTAAGAGGGTATACTCCTTGTTGTAAAACATGTCACAATGTAGTATACTTGCAGCCTCTACCAACATGTCAAGAGTTTATTGATGTCGGCCAACTTCTGTGAGTACAAGGGAGAGACAGAAGTAAACTTACATGCAGAAAAACACCTTAGCAAGTGAAGCTAAAACTCCAGAAACGTGAGAAAAGTGGAATTAAATATTCTGTGTTATTGGATAGGTCCTTAGACCAGGTCATTCTCTGAATTCTTCTCTCTGAAGTAATTGACACCTACAGACCCTCTTTGCTCAGTGGATATCCAAGAACAGATGGCAGATTAGCTATTAGCAAGCAGTACTTGCATTTCAAGTTTGTTTAGATTTTAACTGAACAAGCTCATTGTCTGTAGAAGGATGATAATAAAAGCAAACTTCTTTCGGTAGCAGACATGTCCTGACTGGGAACAGGTTTAAGAGGGATGTGTTGATACATTGTGAAAGCTTGATAGGAAATGCAGGTATCAGCAGCAGGCACAGTAGAACTGTGGTTTCCAGGTCTTGCTACTCATGCAGCATGACATTAGGGGAGCATGCCCATGCTGAGGAGAAACCATAGGATGTGCTGGGTGCACACACTAGGAAGGGTCTTCAGACAAGCCCGATTTCCTGCATACTGGGCTGAATATCACTCCATATTTCACTGATCTCCATGCAAGGGGAGGGAGGCAAACGCTTCTGAAAATACAGCTGCTCTTTTAACTTGGACAGCTGGATTATCATACACACCAATAAGTTTAAAATTAGTTGGACAGGGATTAGGGGAAAGAAGACAGAGTTCAGAGAAGTGAAATATAAAGTTGCTTTCCAGTCAGTTCAGCCTCGGCAGGGAATTGCCTCACTGTCTCCTAGCTTCCTTCCCACTCATCTTTCTTATGAAATAGTCTCCTTTTCCCATGTGTAAGGATGTCTTTCTAGCTCCTGCCATCTAGAGTATGCCCCTGGTGTGCATTGCTTAAACAGCCTCCGTTTTTTGGCTTATGACTTAACGCTTTCTTTTATTCATTGTGAAATGATTTTATATGCTTTTTAGTAAATGTGACAGGCAGTGTATTACCCACTGTCATCTTTTATTTAGTCCCATAAAGCATTATGGAATACAGTTACTACGTGGCATTCAGGACACTGTATAATACTGCATTGTGTTGCATCACAGCATGGGACAGTTCAGTGCCTTGAAAGAGGCATTGCCTTTTCCTTTGCCTCCATATTTACCAAGTGTGGGTTTTTTGTTTTTTGGTTTTTTTTCTGACTTTGCCCATGGCCAGTATCTGATTTCCATTAGTTCCCCCAAGTGTACCCAATGATGACAATACTTGCCTGCTTTGAATGGTCTTGCTATTTTAGTCATATGCCTCAGTTGCTACGAAATACACGAGTTGCTTACACCTCCTCAAGCTGTTTCCCAGATACTTGATTTTTGAGTGGCCAACCTTCAGAAACTGAGTTTGGGATGGCTGTGTTCCTGTGAGTAATCTAAACCATTTAACTCTGCAAAATTGCACTGAAAATCCTATTAGAAAATAGTATTCGCAGTCCTGGCTGCACCACTTCAGATTGTAATTTAGCATATGGGGAAAGAAGTAAGAAAGAATCAAACTATTTAAAAGCTCTTGAAGAGTCTGCTCCAATGTCATGTGAGGAATTATAGAAACAGTATTTACATCCTTTGTTGCCAGCCAAAATTTTTTTCTGTATGGAAAATCCATATCTTCATACTGTGATGCTTTTGTTCAGAATCCTCTCCCCAGGCTTCCCTCCAGCTTTTCCCTTATACTGAGTCAATCCGTAATTACTGCATTTACTCTGATAGAGATAAGTCACTGTGCTTTGATTTTTTAACATGTACAGCTTTATTTCTCAGTTCACCTGCAAAACACCCCAATCTGTTGAATTTGGAGTTTAAATTGAATAAAAAACTGTGACAGAACAAGTCTGCTCAGGGTACAAGAACAATGTTAGCATACTTTCTGTACTGATGTGCCAAGTAACGTGCGCAGATTTTTTTTGAGGTGTGTATAAGCACATTTGTGTGCTCATGTGTAGTCCCATGCACCTAATCTCAGCAGCTGACAACTCCAGGGTAAAAGCCTGTATTAAGTCTGACTGGGAGGGGGAATCTTTCCATCAGAAGTGTGAACCACACAGAACTGCACAGTGAGATGGGTGTTGGTAGTGGGAAATTGCAGGAGTATACTGCCCAAGAAAGAAAAGCAATGTTCAGGTATCAAAGGAATTCTGCCATGTTTTGCTCTGACTTAGGGAATGGTTGCTTTGTTCAAAAGTGCAGAATATGATTTAATCAAAACTGTTTTTATTTTAATCTCTTTTCATGAGCATTTTTGACATAGTCGTGTTAAATACTGTTGGGTGAGTTTTCTGCATGTTTTCAGAGTCCAGATGTCCTCAGCATTTCAGAAGAAACTAAGTAGGGTTGGCTGGACATTTTGTTTCATCCCAAATTTAGGGAGCTAAAAACAGAGAGGGTTTTGTTGTTGTTGTTTTCCCCAGGAAAAATACATAAATAAAATAAAAGGCAGACTTGAGTGTAGATGTTCCTGACGAAAACTGCAACAAAACCCATTTGTGGGTGGTATTTATCTCCACTGCATTTCCACTTTTCGAGTGCAAAATTACTTGGCCAAAACAGAACAAAACAGAACAAAACAAAACTTGCTAGTTCTGTGCTCCGTGAGCTATGAAGTCAAGGCTGTATTTCCTTGGAAAGGGTATCTTAGGATTTGAGAACATTTAATCTTGAATGAAAGCATTTTAAAAATAGATGTCACAAACAGATCTTTGGAGATTTTTACAGGAAACCCAGACTTTTATCTTCTAAGTTGAGGGTTGTTTGAAAGCTAGAATTATTACCCTGTCGGAAGGGTACAGCGAACTGTTGACACACATCCATGCTGCTTGCAGCTTTGTGTGGGGAGATATTTACAACTAGGAACCAACAAAAAGCAACCTGAAAAGTAATTTCACTTCCCATCAAGTTTGTAGCGTTTCTCTGGGTTCTTGTTTGCCAAAGGTACTTAAGAAACAAATACATTTATTATATTTAAAGAGTTTAGAAATGTGGATGTTCAGTTTAAGGTCAGGACACAAGGCTGTAGATGTTCACATGCAAGATAGTGTCCGTGTTTCTACTAGCTGGTTGAAATTTGTTCAGTGCGGTTGGCTGAGTCAGGACCTGCCAGAGTGTAAGTCCCACTGGCTGTGCTGTGAGGGAGCTCAGCTCAAGATCTCCACTCATGGTAAGGGGTGTGTAGATAACTATTTCACACATGGAGGCTCAGTTTCAAATATCTTAACTGGAAATTGTGCGTTGCCTTGAAACGATCTGACCTTTGAAATTTCACCACACTGAAACTGACAATGCACAAAAGTCCAGCTGTTTGCCAGCTGCCGGTGCTGGGATCCCAGTCCTACTACTGGTCACAGCTGGGTGGTGCAAGTGCATGGTGCAGTTGAGAAGACACTGTGACCTGGAGGTGGAACTTGACGCAGTTCCTGCTATCCTTGGAGCAAGGGATTTACAGCAGCCGAGGCTTTACGTAAACTTTAGGAACAATTGAGTGCTTGCTCAGGCAAAAGTTTTGGAATTGTAATTAAGTAAAGGCTTAGCTATTTGTCTAGAAGTTACTCAACATGGTTGGTGGGCCAGATTCTGATTTCAGTTTTGTTGGTGTAAGCATGGAGTTGGTGTTTGTGTTGATGCTTCTGGGAGGAAATACTTAAGTCCAGTAGGCAAATTAGAATCCCTCTTTCGTTGTTTTGTTGCTTTGCTCAGAGAATATCTCTCCCCACAGCACCAGATTTGGGAAACAGCGACGTTTGCCTTTTTAACTGATTCTGCCTCACTTGATTGTTCTCGTGTTTGCAATATCTATTAAAGTTTTAAATTCTGTTTTAAAATCAAAATGGTGGGACGTGAGTTATAAAATCAGTATTGTTGTAAAAGTGGTTATATACTTATCATAAAATAAAGAATGTATACAGTTGAGAACTGTTCTTATTGTTTAATGGGGGTTGAATTAAGGGACTACACACTGTACTTCCTATCTTATAACGAATGCTCTTAGACTTGACTTAAAAAGTAATCTAAGAAGTCTTAGATTTTGAATGCAAATAATTTGTGCTGTTTTGTAAACTGTTGTGTTTTTTGCCTTCCTGTAACTGGAACAACACACTAATTTCTACAAGTTGTGACTACTAACAGAGAGCAATCACCTCACAGACTTGTACCGAAAAGAAGAGACCATCAGTGTGGCAGGGAACGGCTGCATCCACAGTCCTCGCTTCCCGAGCAGTTACCCCAGGAACCTCCTGCTGACGTGGCGGCTGCACTCACCAGAGAGCACCAGGATCCAGCTGGCTTTTGATAATCAGTTTGGACTGGAGGAGCCTGAAAATGATATCTGCAGGTGAGTGGCAAGCCCTCTGGTGTGGAAGTTGGCAAAGGGCTCCTTTGGACGACCGTCTAGATTAGTGGCACAACCATTGCCTTGAGATTGCAAACCGAAACCTGCATAACCCTGACTTGATCTGTGATGACTCTGTTTCAAGGGTCAGGCTTCCAGGAGCCTCTTCTAACCTGTCTTTGAGTTTATCATAAACTGAGCTATCCTAGAGTTGAAGCAGTTTGGGCAAGGTTTTGGTTCTTCTATAACGTCCTACACACAAGGCACCTACATGCTCAAATCCAGCTGCCATACAGCTCAGGTACTACATTAATGGGATTTTGTCCTTTGTCACCTCTGTCATGTTTCATCCAGACAGAAACATCTTTTTCAGTAGGTGTATTATAGTAGGTATGCCTGTACTGTGGTGTGAGGGGCAGATAAAAATGCACTGAAAAATATGGTGATTTTCTTCAAATTGTTGTTAATATTTAATGTTATTCTTCGCTGGCATATTTTCTTTTAAAATCTTAAAATATAGATCCGCAAAATCAGTATATTCTGCATACAAGTATATCTAATAGACGATACTCTACTATATCACAGTTCTTTTGGTTTCCTCTTTTAAGCCAAAGTGACCACAAGCTCACTTGATCTGACTGATTAACCCAGGTGGATAAACTGCTTTGTGATGGCAGAGCTCAGAGCTGAATCTTGCCAGTGTTCACTGAAACGCTATAAATAACATACTGTTTTAATTTTTTAGCTTCTATTTCCTTTATTCAACTATCTGATCCATCAGAAGGCTTAAGATTGCCGTGCACTGCTGTGATGCTGCTTACATCAAAAGCTCAAGTCTCAGCTTCCAGCTCTCTGCCTGATCATGCCGTCATTTACACCTTATCTATGTGGAGAACTCAGTTGTTAGGATTTCTGTACACTCAGCCCCTTCTTATCTTATCTTCTTTGGCAATTAATTTGCATTTATAGGGCTTGGTACCTCTGTAGGGTTTTACTGGGTGGGTTTTTTGTGTGTGTGTGTGTTTTTGCTGTGTTAATTTTGTGCATTACCAGTAGAGAAAATCATTTCTGCAGGTTTGCTTTCCATTTAGCAATAAAGGAATGCAGACTGAAACTGGCTCTCTTCCCTTTGCACGTTTATTGTCTTGGCAGCTTCTGCTCTGCTCGGGTATTGCTGGTCTGAGATCAGCAGCAAAGTAATGAGTTACCTCCTAGCACCACAAATGCTTTCCCAGATTGAGAGTCTGATGCATACAGAAGTGGCCTGTTAATATTTACATAGTGAATAAACTGTGGCTGACCTTAAATCATTGCATCTTTGAAACAGGGGGCTAATTTACTGTGGAAAAAGATGAACTATATTCTTTCAAGAGCCATTAAAGGTGGTGGCACAATGAGGGGAAGTAAAGCCATTATCGGTGTTCTGGATTTTGACCTTTTTGGAAGACAGTCCAGCAGCATTAGCTGCTTTTCCCAGAGCAGCTAATGTAGGATGCAAAGAAAAGCAAAGATCTCCTATAATCCATATGTCTATAGAAGCTGGAGAAATACCACATTCTTTTCAGAAATAGAGCTTTCCCTGGAGTTACTGGAAAACTTATATTTGCTTCCAGAGCAAGGAATTTCTCAGGGAGACAGCTTCTGATGGCTCTACGCTGTTTTTACTGTGTGCATAGTTAAAGTTTTTTGTTAATGCTTGAAAACCAAGTGCTTTCTTCTGCTTTAGTACCTGACAATCTTTCTGGTGCTGCTGTAGAGAGACAGCTAGGCATGTTTTTAATCGAATACTGAGACGCAAGCATTTGCTTAATGCTGTGCATATTGGATGGGTAATTCAGGGCCTCTGCTTCCTTTTGTATTTGCTTTTGACTTTATGCTTTTTTTTTTCCAGAAAGTTCCTAGTGTTTTCTTTTCATTTTTCATTAATGCTAATTATTGTAATTTGCATACTATTAGGCTGAACTGATTGAAATTCATTCAGGCTGCAGAGTGAAAAGGTACATTTTTGCAGAGCTGTTGCAGCAGGAGGGGAAATATTGAAGGCTTTGCAGATTTTTCTAGAAGTGCTGTTAGATTTCTGCAGGCACTTGATAAGAGATGATCCTGAAAAGCAATTAAGTTCACCAGCTTCTGAAGCTCTGGATAGAAGCATAGAAACAATTGAGATTGCACCTACTTCCTTGTTTTTTGCAGCAAAGCCTCTGCTGTTGAAAGCAGAAATGCTTTCTCAGAACTCCATGGATTTGCCCCATTTTTTCTAGCAGTTCATGGAATCATAGAATCATTAAGGTTGGAAAAGAGCTCTAAGATCACCTCATCCAACCATCCACCTACCACCAATGTTGCCCACTAACCCATGCCCCTCAGTGCCACATCTGTGTGTTTTGTGAACACCTCTGGGGACAGTTTATGTGTTTAGTGAAGGAGCTGTGCAGGCCTACCATGTCCATGCCCTCCAGAGAGCAGGGCCTGCTCAATAGCAGTGGAGAGAACCAGAGACCACTTTACTTCTGTCTGGAACATAACTTTCAAATGTTGTAAAAACCATTTGTTTCAGCAGGGTTTGGGCAGATGTAGTTATTCAGTTACGGCAAATCTGTTATTTTCTGTTCTATGTAATTTGGGGGTTGTGGATGTAAAAGCAGCAGGGCTGATATTCTCAAATTGCAGTGTACTTGGATTTTTTCACATGGGCTCTCAGCAGAAAAAAGGAAAGCAAGGCTGTTATGACAGAGCTATTCATCTCCTGTGATCTGGGACAGAGGCGGGCGCCTGGTCCTCAGGCCCAGGGCACGGGGAGCTCTTCATCAGCATGCTTCATGTAAGAGTTATTTAACAGTCTTAAACTCCCTCTTTGGAAGGAGCACATGGTCTGTCAATAAAAGCTTTTCCTGAGTGGAGATCTCCAATGTTCTAATGCTTAGCATTGCTGTGGGGATGGCAGCTCTCCCCGTCTCTCCTTGCCTGTACTCAGCCTGCCCACCTTGTCATCACCTCTCCCTTGCTGGCTGCAATGTGTGGAGCCTTACTTCTAGTTCCACAAATATCCAGAGACTGCTTTTTCCATAGATGTAATTAAATCAGGACTCTATTCTCTGACTTGTTTTTTTTACCTCCAGTTCAATAAATGAACTCAGTAGATGACCCAAGCCCACAAACAAGCAGGCTGTGGTAGCAAATGCCATTGCTGTGCCCTCCCATCTCTGGGGTTTAGTGCTTCCTGCTCCTGCCAAAGCCAAGCTTAGGCTCAGGACCACCAGGGATGTACCTGGCCAAGGTGTGACCTTGTGCAGACAAGAGGTGATGCTTTTTCTTGTGACAGCACTCAGAAAAACAGCAGAGTAGTCCCCATTTTCTGCTTGAAAGCCTGCGATGTCATTCCAAATGATGCAACAGGGAGCATCTTACCACCTACAAGTGAGATCCTAACGATCACCTTTTATCAGCATGTCCTGTCCCCTGTTCCCCTGGCATCTCCTGACTCCTGCCCCAGCACAGCAGACGAGCTAGCAGGTGCTGCTGCAGGGAGTTCAGGACCACCAGCAAGTGCACAAGTGCTTGCAGCTGCTTTGCTTGGACAACCTACTTCAAATAATATCTTATCAGATCTCTAAATTATTTATCCACCACATGAAGTGCAGTGCTTGTGTTTACTGTGTACCAAGCACGTCTAAGTGCCTCACATTGCTAATACAGCATGGCTGAAAATACTGCCTGTCATGCTCCAGAAGTACCAGAGGTAGCCATCTGGGCAGTCAAGCAGTTGCTTGCAGCTTAGTATATTATGAGCTAAGTGAGCGTGTCTACCATGTGTAACATTTAGCCTGGTGTTTTGTAGCAGAGAACAGGGGCCAGTTGTCAGTTCATCTTCAGCTTTGCCCCCTGTCTGTTTGCAGCCACCAACTGAACCAGAATCAGCAAAAATCAATTCTTTGCATTGGTTCCCAGGTATGACTTTGTGGAAGTGGAAGATTTATCAGAGACCAGCACAGTTATACGAGGACGGTGGTGTGGGCACAAGGAAGTACCTCCAAGAATAACATCAAGAACAAATCAGATAAAGATAACCTTCAAATCCGATGACTATTTTGTGGCTAAACCAGGATTCAAGATTTGTTACTCCCTTGTGGTAAGTCACCTCTCCTTGTAATAGCTGAAAGACAGATTGTAGTGTAAGAGTGTCAGTGCTTGAAGACCGAGTGGGGTAGCTAACTGTATTAGATCAAACACTAATTGACTAGAAATATTTTCATTCCAGTGACTACATTAATGCATCTCGAAGTAGTTTTGACATTCTGTCATAAAATATAAAATAAAGTCAAGTCCAGGCCAAGGTTTACACTAATAATACGTTTCAGAAGCACTAACACTTTCTGCACTGAGGCTGCACTGCCAGTGCCTTGACAGATGCTGCAGAAACAGCAAAAGAAATGGCTGCTCTATAAATTCTTTTTTATGTTCATTTGAGGTCAAATAAAAATAACTTCAGGGGTTATTGCTGTGATTCGGAGTTAGATGCAGAGCAGTTTATTCTACATTTGATAAAATTCTAGATGCAAGACACTAAGGCTGCTAAGGCTCAGGCTGTATTTTTAACCATATATAAACATGCATTATCAGTGTATCTTGTACAGTTTCAGTCAGTTGAAAAAAGTCATGCTTATGTAGTTTTTGCCTTTAGAGAGCAGGAATGTGTATTACCTTAAGTCATTTTTGATAGAAATATGTATTCCTTGTATTGTCCTGATTAATATTATAATGCTTTTGGTACAGTGTAGCTCAAAAGAGGCAGATTTTGCAAACACTCAGGAAATGGTAAGCAGCAATTTATTATACTGTCATCATTATATTTTCATATCCTTTCCAATTCTTACTCTCCTTTATTCAGACCACTGTTTTTAACACGAATAAGAAAGCTTAAAGTAGCAGTAATGTTAATGCTGTAACAGAAGAAATCCACTGTTTGAGTCATTTCACTTCAACCTCTCAGCTTTGCATGCATGTATGCCTATGTATGCTAAACAGAGTCCATAAACAGCACATTGTTAAGACAAGTCTAAAGCTGTAAAGATTGTGCTCCCTTGCATCTAAATTGGTAGGCTTCTAGTGGAGTAGGGCATTGCACTCCTGAGCTCTTATTTACTCTAATTTGAAGGTAATCTTCACAGACTAAAATTTAGGCAGAACCCTGTATGAAAGACCACTGGGCATAAAAAAGAGACAGTGAAGCAGACTCTTTACCCTGCTTGTATTTCAGTACAGCAGTCAAAACTGATGCATTTAGCAACCTTGATTCCAGACCACGTACAGCTAGTCTGATTGCATTAGGCTTTCCAACAATGAATGTTATCACTCAAAACACAGGATGCTCTGCATTGGAAAGCCCAAAAAAGCTACTCTAATTTCAAAACTATGAGTAAATAGAGAATTTTATACTCTAGCAAATCGATACACAAGAATACGATCCAAGTGCACCCTCTGAATGAAGTATTTCATTTTTTTTTCTCAAAAGAGAGCTGTCTGGGTGGTTAGCAACATTTGTACATCTCAGCAAGATGGGGGATGATATTTACCTAGCTGGTTTTTAGATTCTAAACTGTCCAACCTAAAACTGCAGAATTAATATTCAGCCCATTCCGCTCTGATCCGACAGTCCCCGCAGACTCTCCAAGCTCGGTTCACATAGATATGCTGAGCACTGCTGACCCCTGAAGGTTGAACTCATTGTGCATTTGTAGGCAGCAAAGAAGGGAGCATTAACGAAGCATGCAAAAACATATGGCATTTCGTATCAGACAAAATGAAAGATCTTTACACTGCTTTTTTTCTATCCCTTGTAACCTTCTCCTTGACAAAGCTATTTCTGGGGGCTTCCTTGGAAAAGTGTGCACCAGATACGTCCAAATCTTTACCTCCTTTTTTTTGTTGTTTGTTTGGTTTTTTTTTTGTTATATGCGGAGTTTAGACCTGCATGGCAGTTGTTTTATCTGTATACTTGAATCCAACTGAAAATTTAAAAAAAAACAAAAACAAACAAAAACAAAACAAAAACAAAAACAAACAAAAAAAAAAACCAAAAAAAAAACACAAAGCAATTTGGAGTGTTCACTTGAGTTTATTGATCAGCTGCATCTTCTGAGCTTGGTGCCAGAATGGCTGGATTCATATCTCCCACTATCCATGCAGCCAGACAACACTGCAGCATTGCTTCCTGGCCTTCTCATCTTCAAGAAGTCAGTTAAGTTCACTTCATTTGATGCAGATCAAGTTTTTACTTAGTTCAGCACTCTGCATGAGGCACAAATGATGTTCCACCAAGCTTAGCAAATACATCCTTCATTATCTTCACATACTTGTGTTTCTGCATTAACTTCACATTTCAGTACCATTTAGAGAAACAAAAAGGGATTATTTTTTATAGGAGGCATAAATTACACTCATATCCATGAAGATCACATTTGCCCTTGTAAAACAAGGCATGCAACATAAGCAGCCCTTGTGAGATGAAGAGGCTCAGTCACTCAGGGTGCTGAGATTAGAATTCAAAGTAGCTCTGGAAAATTGGGCTGAAAAAATGCAAGCATGATCTTTAACAGGAGAAAGTCAAAAGCCAGATGGATATATGGGACTGATTAGATGCCCAAATATAAGATAAGGGGCAATGGGCAAGGGAGCTCATCTGTGAAAAAAACAAACAAAAAAACAAAAAATCTGAGCATCTGAAAACAGCATTCAGCAGTTTTTGCTTGCTAAGGCTGGTTCCCTTGTGTTTTCCTCTTACTCCACCTCTCCCCATGTCCTCTACCCATCTCTGCCTCTGCCCTCTCCTCTCTGGCTCTAAAGGAATAACAATTCTGGAGGAGGAACGGGGAGGATGGTTTCGGAGGGAAGGGGGGAGATCCAACATGCTGCTGGTGTTCTTAGAATCACAGAATATTCTGGGTTAGAGAGACTCACAAGTATTATTGAGTCCAAATCTTTGCTCCACACAGGACCACTCAAAATTCAAACCCTGTGTCTGAGAGAGTTATCCAAACAGTTCTTGAACTCTGGCAGCTCAGTGCCATGACCGCTGCCCTGGGAAGCCTGTTCCATGCCCACCGCCCTCTGATGAAGAAGTTTTTCCTAATACCTAATCCACTCCTTCCCAATGAAGCCATTTGACTCCTTGGGGGTGGAAGCTACAGGGTAGAGCAGCTTCAGGATCTTATTAGTGAGCTTCTTGTGTCCAACCACTTATCCCAAGTTTAATGAGTCAAGTGTCAAGTGTCCTGCTATGGCAAGAGGACAGTCATATTCTGTGATGGTCTGTGATGGTGCAGAAGTAGGTAAGTATGCACAGCTGGTGGCTCGTGTCTAGGGATATTTTACATCCAAGGCTCCCTGCTGTATTTGTGTAGCTTGTTGGCATAACCTGAGTATCCACATGGAGAAATGTCTCCCTTGAACATCTTTAAAAACTGTCTTTTCCTTCAAGCTTCACAGATTGAGAGCAAAAATGGTCTGGAGCAAACCCAGGATGGCTATTAGGCATGAACCTCACTTAACTGCAAATTTGTTTGAAATTCTTCCCTGCCATTATCAGTTTAAGTGCTTATTTCTCAAACAAATAAATTTTACTCTTCTTCAGGGAGTTACCTTAGAAACATTAATTTATGATATACAAAGCATTGAGATATACCGATCTTTTTTCTCACGCTTTATATCATTTCTCACTTTATGGATATAGTGTTACACAGCAAACGCTTTATGTGATACAGAAGAAAGTAAGTTATCTTGGTTACTTACACAGCTGCTGAGGAGGAGGTAGGCATTGTCAGGAGAGAGGCCTCTGGCACACTTCAAAGCAGATGTGAATTTTCCAAATCTTTACAGATGTAAAATTTTATTCTACCTTTGCTTTCAGAGCAGTTACCTCAGCTGAGGGATCTTCTGTGTAGCTTAACAAGTCAATATTTAGTAATCACTAAGAATACAGTGTCAATTATTTTGAGATGTAGAAATTGAAATTAAATTGCGTGTGGAAATAATCCTCGAGGTCACTGTGTACAGTCCTATTTTTCCTTTTGAAATGAAATTCTTCCTACGTCCTCATTCTGAAAGGGAATGTTAACAAGACTGGACCCTACATTTTACAAGTACATTAGCAAGGACATTTACTAAAATAATCTAGGAACTAATTCAGGAATGTGCTCCAACAATGAAAGTGACTGTTTTGAATTAAAATTTCCTGCCCTGCGTCTAATTTCATTTTAATGAGACATCTAGAAAATGTTGGATTCCATTTGCTAATTAAAACAATAATTTTAAGTTTATTGGAAGAGGCACATATTATATGTTTATCACAGTAAATTGTTATTACTTTGCTAATCCTTTCGTTAGTCTTAAATTAAATCCATATTTTGAAACCGTGACTAAAGTCATTGTTGTAAACAAGAGCTCCAAGAAAGCTTGGAACATGTATTTGTATAAAGATACAAGGTAAAAAACGTTTACATATACATCTTTTTACAGATGTATACAAACATAAGTGCTTTTACCTTTCTTTTCTTTTTGGTATCATTTGTGACTAGGAGATATCACATGGTAATAATGACAGTCTTTATTATTTGTGAATTGTAAACTAAAAATGATGTATGGATGGATGTAAAAACAGAAGTTTTCCTATGATATATTTATATGTCAAAATGTGCATCAATATGCTAGGTCCTAAATAATTTTGACCTGTTTAAAATGATGTTTCTTGCATGAAGAAGCCTTTAAAAAAATAATGGAATATGGTGAGCTTTAGGTTTTGATCCACTGTGGAATATTAGAAAAAAACAACTTTGTGCCAAACATTCAGGATATAGTTCACTACTTGTGGTCAAAAAAAGAACATTGGTCACAATAGTGGGTTAAAGCAGCACAGACAGCCTAATAAAATTTAATTACTTTCACATGCAAAAAATGCTGACCTGTTCAAATACTAGATTTAAATTATTTGGTACTTGGCTGTTAAGCTCACAAGAATACACCAAAAATTCAAAGCACAAACAGAAAAATTAAAATGTACAGAATAAAAGCTGATCATGATATTCCTACTCACAATCATTCTGTATTAAGTGAGTGGCTCCCTCTATTTTAGAATTTTTTTTGCATAAATAATGCAACATTAGGGTGCAGATTTTTAAAGAAGTCAATAAGCAGACTTCCTTGTAAGAGTTAATGTGATAGCAAGAAGATTCAGTCACCAGATTCATAAAGACCATAAAGGATGATTGATTCTTTATCACTGGCCCCAGGGCTGAATCCAGCCCAAAAGCTGCACGAACACTGCTGTGATTTTGTTTTAGCTTGTCATTTCTTTCATAGAACAGACATTTCACGTCTGTCTCCAAGACAAAATATTCTGCCTGAAAAACTAATATATCGCATGTGACAACAGGCATGATAATGGTGCATGAGCACCTTCCCCAGTTTTAGCTAATCCACAGAAGGAATCCCAGTAAATTTCCATAGGTAGAAAAGAAAGGAATAGGGTGGGGAAGAGGAATGTGTTGGTTAATGAAATTGTTGAACATGAATCTCACAGTGAAGAAGCCAAAGCTCACACATGTGGAAGCTTTATCAGTTGTCCTGCTTCTCTTTCTCTGATTTAGGTTTTGTTTTCTTGTTTATGTTAGACATTAAAATAATAATAATAATAATTAATTAATACAGTCCACATGCAAAACTCATAACAACTTATATGAGAAAACATATTTTCTTAAGTACTTGCAAAAACCTATTTCTGTGCTTTTGCTCAAGACATATCATCCTCATAAAATTAACGGCCAGAGGTGCATCTTTCAGTAGATCAGTAATTAATTCCTTTCTAATTAGATAAAACTTGCCCAAAATCTTTAACGTTCTTTTCTTAACTTTACATAAACAGACTATCTAAGAGATTATCCATGCACATTGTTTTGACTTTGCAAGGTGCTACAGTGCTTTAAAAGGCAACATAAAACAACATGGTAAAAAGAGAAATTGAGCATCTCAGAGTACCAAGATATGAAGAGAAACAATACATTCCATTTATTAAATATTCTTGAGCATTTAACAAGTCTCAGTCTTCTGCTTAATTCATCTCACAGACCTAACTTGTCCCTCAGCAGGGTTTTATGAAGAAAGGAAGGTGGTGTGGTAAACAAGAGAAATTGTGTGGTAGGCAGGAACGTTTCTGTTCTCGTGACACTTAGAGGAGAACAAAAGATAGTGAAGAAAGAAGGAAAACTGAAAGTGAAATAGCTCAGTGATAACGATGCTGAAATAACTGGCTTGAGAAAGCACATCTGGATGGGCAGTTTCACAGACAGCATTATCTGCTCCAGAGGCAACCAAAGTTCCTAATTAAAAGAATCAATTCAACATCAGCATCTAAGAAGCACATACCTTGAAAGAGGGAAGTCTGTAAAGAGAAGGAGGGCAGCAGTAACGCCAAAAGGCAATGGTTAGAGAAACAGAAGACCCAAACAAGCAAAGATTCCTAGAATTTGAAAGGATAAATAAATCCAAAGAGCAAAGAGACAGTATGACAAACAACATCAAGCTACATCATCATCATGAGTAAGAAATCTTCCATCTTTTCCAGGAAGATGTCCAAGTATAACTTGCTCTTTACAGGAAGAATGGCAGATCAGGAAACGTTTATAACAAGGCAGTGAAGGAGAGATTTGTGTAGAACAGAGGACTTGTGGTAGCATGGCTTGAAAGGAGAAAACCCCATACAGCACGAAATAGGAAAGACCAGGTCTAGGACAGAAGGAAGGCAGGTGTGGATCAGGCAGAAAGCAGAGCAAAAGCAGGGCCATTTCATTACATCAGCCTCTTTTGGCAAAACCTCTGGCTGTGAAGTTGAGGCTGGGTTTGGGGATGTATCAAAGGTAAAATGAGTCTGCCAGAAGCTTGGATGAGAGAAATGTAGTTACGGCCAGGGAAATTTAGACCTCTGGCAAGGGAGATATCAAAACCAAAAGAAGCAAAGCCCAGTAAGTACACAGAAGTTACTGGAATCTTTCAGACTTCAACTGATAAAACATTTGTTTTAATCAGAAAGAAAAATAGACCTTACTGTCTGTGTTTTCTCAGCTGCAGGCATGTGTGCCTGGCAGTTTTGTTGTTAGAACAGTATGGTGGAGAGTTGGCTATTTGTTCTCCTCCATCTCCGAACTGTCGTCAGCTCAGTTAAAGTGTGGCTGTCTCACAGAACATTGTCATCGATCTGTCTTAACATAACAGCAATCCTGTCTATGTTCAGTTCCTGCTGAAAATACTACGTCTTTAATCAAATAGTGTTACGCACTGTGTGAGAATTCACTAAACTCATGGCAAGGGCCAAGGACAAGAAAATGTAGCACTTTACAACTTCAAAGGATTACATGAATGCAAGCGTGTTACTTCCAAATCCAGCATCCTGTCCCAAGTAATTGACTCTAACAAGACTTTAAAGACATTGCTCCTTTAGAGCAGCCTTAGATTTTGAAGTACTGCATTTCCTGCTGGCAGTACTTACCAGTTTTAAGAATGCCTTAGGAAGTCAGTGACCGAAGAGGAAATTCCTACTTTTCCAAGGTAAGTTGGAAATACAAAGATGAAAGCAGAAAAAGATCATCATGTCCAGTACAAAGAGGGTAGTATGTTAAACAAAAAAAAAACCCACAGAGTTTATTTTTGTGGTAGTTCTCAAAAGCCCTAGTTAGCATCAAATTGATTTCTTGGAAAATACAGTAGAAGCAAATTGAAAGATGCAAATTTCAAGAAGCATGCAACCATACTAGTAGTGAGATTTCAACAACTGCATGATGTGTAAGAATAGACAATAAGGGGAGCAGGCATGCTGAAGCTGTGGAACATGATTTTGCTAGGCTGCTTGGCCATGTTTGGGAAGATGTGAAGATTCATGGTGGGTTTTCTATCCCTTCAGCTTGCGTGTCCATGCTGCTTCTTAGTTCACGTTCAGTTTATAGCCCTAATAGTTGGATACATTTAAAAAAAAAAAAAAAGAAAGGAAGAAAGCTAATCTCCCAGTTTTTCAAATATCAAGCTATCCCTATTAAAATGTGGAGGAATGCAATTCTAATAGACTTTCGGTGTTGCAGAACATTGGAAAGATCATAAGTAATCATTGACAATGAAAGAAATAAGTCTATGATTCCTAACTATATGTAATCCTCGTGAACGAGTGACAGTTAAAAATAAATCGACAGAGGGTATTCAAGACATTTTCGTACTAAAATTAATTAGTTTTCATAAGGATTTATGTTTCCTGGCTTGCCATTCTTAAAATCAGTCACTTTGTTTGCGCTGTATATTGTGAAGATTTTTGAGGTTATCCATAAAGCAATATTTTTAATTAGCAGTAGGCATGTATAGGTAGCAGAAAGTTAGGAAATTAAAACTGTAGTACCTGAAATGAAGAGGGGTGTTTATTGTGCTATGGGAGAGGGTAGAAACCATCCTATTGCCTGTCACAGCTTTCTGCATCTGTATAACCAAGCAAAAAATGGTAGCTTGGATATGGTATTTCAGTATTGTGATAGGGATGGCCCCATTGCAATCTCAGTACAGTTCCTATTGGAAGACATCACAAGGCTCCTAGGAAAGACTTTGTAGCTAAAACCTATTGTAAAGTTGACCAATAGGAGGACACCACAAGAACAGGTGGGGAGTAGCAAATTGAATGGTAGATGTGTGGGCCTCTCTATACCTACACTAAAGAGGAAGATTAAATCCACTCGTTATCAATTGTGTTTACCCCAAACAGTACCACAGTGCATATGAAAATAAGGTGAGTTTACGGTCAGACTTCTTCAACAACTCCCGTTAAACTGTCCATCGCATTAGCTGTTGGACTGTAAAGTTGAGGTCTTTGAGTTGAGGATATAATGTTGGCACTGTAAATCCATATTCTGTCCTTTAACTCTGCTCTACTAGCAACTTTAGAATGTTAGCATATAGAGTAATATATGAAGAATTTACTTTTTATTTGCTTTGATAACACTGGATGGAGGTTTTTTTAATAGGAATCTAATTCTAGATTACAAAAATTGTAGGGAGAACAGAGATGCCATTTTTTGATTCTGTAAGAGATTAATTAGACACTGGGCTTGTTTACCAGTGCTGTGAAGAGTTGTTAAGTAACTCTGGTCTGGCTGCAAGAGAAGAGGAAATGGTGTGTTCTTCCCACGCTATGTTTCCTGTTGATCAGTTTCTGTTCTACTTTTGCACAAAAGCTGAAGGTACAGTTTAACTTCTGTGTGAGCTGTGTTGGAGAAGAGTAGGAAGGCAGTCTGCTTTCAGGTCTTCCAACAAAACCCCAGCAAAAGTGGCTGGTGAATTGAAATGTACTGGACCTCCAACCTACATTAAAGAACCCGTGAATACACTGCACAGCAAGTGTTAATTGCAGTTTTCTTTTAATTCAAAACAAGACTTCCACACCTTCACATTGCATGTCTTGTAGAGGTGGGCTCCTATCTTCAACTTTATGTTTTCTATTACACCATTATTTATGCAGCTGTGTGCCAACATTATTTTACAAAGCCTGGCAGCACAGTCTTGCTTTTGTACTGGTCTAACCCAAGTTTGCATTGCAGGTCTGTTTCAACCTTAGAACATTTTACTGGGTTTTTGTCAGTTTTGGCAAACCAGGGGAAACAAAGCATTGAGAATAATGCGTATTTAGTTGCTTGCAGAATAAATCTTTGCCTTGTTTGTTGCAACAGCTGTAATCACTGGAAGATACTTACAGTCCTGGATCAAATGATACTTATTCATTTTAAGGTTTCCATGTCTAAATTTAGAAGGGTCTGTAGGCTTCTTTTGCTATTTTTCGGTAGTATGTGGTGCAGCCAAACATACTATCTGAGAATTTAGAGATGCAAAGTCATTTGGCCCATTTTTCTCTAAGGACAAGAATTTTCAGCTTTGTAAGTGTATCGGTTGTTCATCTGTTACCATTTTTGAATATAACAAGCGTAGGAGCATTCCTCATGGGAGATTTAACCATAGACTAATAAATCACTGTCAGAAAGACATTTTTTCTTTGATAATCAGTTTTAATATCCTCTTTTCAAAGGCAATACCATTGCATGCAATTACATTCCTTCCTAATTTATGATTAAGAAATCTGTCTGTCATGGGTGTCTGTCTGTTTCAGATCTTTGCAGAGTGCTTTCACACTTCTTTGTTTATTGCTTAGTCAAGCAGTAACCCCCACATTCAGCTTTTAATCTTAAAAAAAAAATAAATCAGGCTATCCAATCCAAACAGAGTTTTTTTTATGTTCTTTTCAAAACTCCTCCACCATTTCTTAGCTTTTTACAGCATGTCTCTGATAGTGAAGGGAACTGAATCTGTGTGAACCTGTGAATCTCAAGTGTTTCCAGGGCTGTCTATGAGAACAGTGTCACCTGAAACCGTGCTTAGCCAGGTCTGTATGACGGTGTCCAACTTGGTTGCCATGACAATGGGAATGTCTTCTGGTGTGTTTTCCTCTGTTAGCACAATCTGTCTTTGAGCTCCATAGTTTCGTAGATATCTTCCTGTTCAGCTTGTATTTAGAAAGACATTAGGCTGCATTTCTCCAGGGTAAACTTTCCCTTTGCTGGACTGAGATAGTATTTTCGAGATTTTCATGCCCTCACAAAGATGGACATGCTTTTTCTTGGGTTATTTTTGAGCTGCTGGCAGACTTGGCTGCTGCCTGCTGCTCTCATGAGCCTTATGGTGGCAGCTCTGGGCCAGGCCCTACAGGCCCAGACACCTCACAGCTCCGATTTACCCACCTGGAAGACAGGCACACAGATCCTCTGTGGAGTGCCGTGAGCTTAACTTCGGCAAGACACTACAGAGGCATCCTGTGTTGTTCCTGTTTGCAGTCAGGGATTCTGTACCAGCAAGGTGGGTTGCATTGCCAGATGGTTAAACAAAGGGCTTTGTCAGCAGCACTCTTCTGTTTGGGTGTTTGTTTATGTGCCAGACTTACCTGAGATACTCTTTAATTTAAGAAACTGTTTGACTACAAAATGGAGAGCAGCATTTCCAAATTCCAAACCAAGAAGATGAAACAGCAGACCTTGGCTTCAGAACATGCCGAACCACGGAGTTTTTTTGCTTCTTGCACGAGTCTGGTGGCTGGGAAAAGGCCAGTGGCTATTCTTACCATTCTTCCTCCTTGAGATGCATTGTAACTGGAGCTCTTGCAATCTCTACACTTCTTTTTAATAATTTTTAGTCTCAATCTGACTCTGCAATTCCAGGCACAGGTCATCAGAAAAATCCCTTCCCCTGTGCTGAAGAAGTCCTTGTGCATGCAAGCCTGCACTGTTCTGTGCTCAGCACATTGCTTCTAGCTCAAATGACCTTCATGCTATACAAAATTTTTCCACAGACAGTCATAGCATTGCATAAATCTCATTTAGATTTTTTAAGATGTACTTCTCTATTAAATTTGCAGCTTCTGTTTTACTCCGAGCACTTTATAAAAGTCCGTGCGTATCTTCATAACAGTATAGATGACAGATGTGTCACAGGCTGTTTCTGATTTTTCCTTACATATGCATATTCACACTCATCTTTTATTAGTTGCAGGGTTCCTATTCACTTTAAACTTGATGAGATAAATCCTATTAAAAAAAAATTGTTACATAAGTACAAACTCTTGCAGGATCAGATCCTCTGATAAAGAAGTCCTTGTATCCTTGTATCCCAGATTGTCAGCAACGACTGTACAGTAGCCAATCAGACATGCTATCCATGAGCCAAAGCATAAGGACAGGTTTTTTTGCATGCATTGTTAGCATGGTTAGTTTGGGAGCTAGCACAGATACTGGGCTGCTTCCAGCATGCAGGCCATTTCTGATGGATCACTATCTCATTTTATATACTAATGTAAATGCAGCCCAAGAGTTCTTATGAGGAGATTGGTCTTTTCTGTAGTGAGCTACAGTCAACGGTATCTATGAGTTTATACAGAAAAAAAAAAACCAACACATCATTACTTAGCTCTCATGAAAAAAAAAAAGATAATATTGCTAGCTCCATACTAGCTAGGGAACATCTTCCAGGTGTGTTATGAAAGAGATCAAAAGCAGAAAAAATGCTTGTAATGCCAGCATGTGACATCTGGAGGCTTTCACAGATGCTGATTTTCTGGTGGAGCCATGGCATGTTCAGGAGGGTTTGTCATCCCGAACAACAGCAGGCAGGACGGATGAGAGAGCTGAATTAGGACCAGCAATAAAAGCTCAGAGTGTAGTTTAGGTTCAGAAAAAATGCTGTCTGGTATTCAGGAGAGACTTGATTTTTTAAACCACAATCAAAGTCTTTCTGGCTCTCTCCTGGTGTTTTCTCCCTGTAAGCATGCATTGCTGAAGGAGGTGAAGAACGCCAAAGTCTGGTCTGCTTAGACCAGAACTGCAAGGTGGCAATGGCATGAGTCTGGAGCCACCTTGACATCCTCTTAGATAAGACTACGAAGCAGTTTCCAATTTTGATACTGATACCAGGACTGATACCAGAACTAGAATGGTTAAAACTGACTGCTTGTGGCTGTTGTTTGGAGAACACATCACTGTTTTCTAGCAAAGCCACCAGTGTCCACAGGCTTCATGGTGTTCTGAGCACAGCCCTGCCCATGGCAAGAGGATATGCAGATGCTCACCCACACTCCAGCAGTGAGGAGAGGACCCACCTCTTCGCATGGACCCTTAGGGAATTTTAATATCCCTTTGCTGTGGAGAAAGCTTGCTCCCCACACTCTTGCACTATCCCTATGTGTCACCTTGCGTGCCATGCTACCAAATTACTTACAGATTAGTTTCATGTTGTTCCTTTTTTCTCTGCCCAGTCTGTTGGCATTAGTTCCTTTCCGAGTCTGTCTGTGACATCAAATATGATTCTGGTTTAGACCTTTTTTTTTCCACTTACATTCTTCTAAATGAAAGCTTATTTTTCTTTCCTACCTCTGCTCCTGACCTCTGGTAGTCCTGGAATATTTCTTTGTATTAAATGGTCTTTAAAAGACCTAATTTATTTTTTTTCCAACTTCTAATGTTTTTTTCCAGCTTCAATTTCTGTGACATTTTCTAGGTCATTAGTGTTAAACTGAAATAAACTGTTCCTCTAAATTTCCATTGCTTTAAGAATATTTAGCCTATTGTAATTCTACAGCCAGCCTTAGTCTACTTAGTTACTCTTGTATTCAGTCTGAACTTAAATAACAATGTGTCACGCAGTAAAGCTGACCCAGCACGCACCTTGCTGGTTCTGAGACTGCGGTCTCAATTCCATGTTTTGGAAGGATTTCCCAAATCGGTAAACAAATTCCAAAACTGATAAGATCTGCTTCTTTAGTTAGGCTGCTTACAAAAAAGGGGGTAAGATAAAGATATTCTCTTTTTATCTAGTCTTCATTCACAGTATTATCTATAATTGATGTTCAGAAGAATGGTACATAAAAGAAATGAGAAGCATGACTCTACCTAAGGTAACGATATTTAGCTTGAACAGCAGTGTCATTTGTACGATAGATTTGAGTCTGAAAGCCCAGTCTGAAAAGTTTTCCTTACTATTAGACCAAAATTAAAAGCAATTCCAAGCAAACAGTCCCCCTTGCTATTCGACTTAATCAACTGCTTTTGATCCCATCAAAAACCTGGAAAAGCTAAGAGAAATTGGTTCTTGTATTCCTCAGAGATTATGCATTCTTGCTATTTTTATGATTGCTCTTATCATCTGAGAAACTTTATATAGAAGTCCTTTTATGTTGTCCTAAAAAACGCAGTGCCTTCCAGTAAAGGCAGGAGGGTGAACAAATTGTTTTGCTTTGCATTATCTGTGAAACACAACACATGCTCCCGCTGTATGCTTACTGCAGAATTTAACAGCATCCTCTGGGAGAGAGCTCAAAAACAAATGGATCTTTCACAAAAAATCAATAGGCTGGGATTGCTGCGAGGACAGCTAAGGTCCCTTCCTGGTACCTTTTTACACTGTCTCCTCAACTTTGGAATTAAATTTGCTTAGCTCCATTAGAGTTTTTCATCATCATTATTATTCCCCTTGCTTTTTCTCCCACCCCTCATCTACAAATGTGACTGTGCATTTCAGAGCATTTAGCAGATCTGCCTCATAGAACAATAGGAAACTTGAAATATTAAATGAGATTAGGCTGTTTTTGTTAATGATTATTTTCGAGTGACTATACAATGTGCATCAATCTATAAAAATAGGTAGAAACCCAAGTGGAAAGAAAGAAAATGAATAGCTGCCCCCTTTCCTTCTAACCATGTACGAGGGCCCCGCAGCACATTTTTTAGGATAAGTCAATGCCAACAAGAAGAACCCGAAATAACCAGCTGTCTCTGCCTTCTGTTAACTCTGGAGGACTTTTTTGCCCACCTGGACACTGCAGGGCAAGCAGAGTGTCAGCTTTCTCAGTTTTGCTCAGGGCAGATTCCCCTATTACCAGGGAGCTGCTTCCAAAAACTCTGCCAGTCAGCATGACAGAAGTTCACTAAGGTCCTCCTCTCAAGGGCACTGGACTCCAAGGTGGAAGTTTGCAGCTCCTGGGGACACTTCTGCCCGATCTTTTGCTCACCTTTCAGCTCCATGACACCATCCGCTCCCCACTGTGCCCCCATAGGGCACCACAGAGGCATAAGAATGCTCTTAAATTGGGCCAGTACTGTGGTCAGGTGCACTTGAACACCAGAGATGGGCACTGCAGACTGCCTGCATGAAGCACAAAGAATTGCTGCCAGCAGCTGGTCTCTCTTTCTATACAATACAAAGAACACAGAGAGCAGCCACACTATTAACTTCACACACCTGAGTTGCATCCCTAGAGTGAGATATGGTGAACGTGGGCTCTTGTAGTTATAGCAAATGCAGAAAAATATATAGCATCAATGGGAGGAGAGTGTCCAGGGTTACTGCACGCTCATTAGTCTGACCTAGATAGCTTACAGGGCACTTGGCACTGGAGAATGTAGTTAAAAGTACAGGAAAATAGAAAAAATCCACATCTGTTTATTAAAGGAGCTCCTGTGAGGCCTGAAGAATAGTCTGAGAGGAAGGAAGTTCTGTACAACAAAACTAACCGGGCTTCAGAGAAGGATCTCACCTGGCACCATGCAGAAGACAGTCACTTAACTGGAGGAGGTGGCAATTTAACAGGAGATGGCAATTAATAAAAGAGCCTCAAGACAGTTGAAGAGGATACAGTTTGCTGTAATACAAGAGGGAGTATCCAACAAGGGAGAGCTCACTAATGGGAGTTTCTAAAGGGTTGGTCTTATGATCAGTTTTATTTTTGGCCCGAAGGACAAGAGCACAACCTGTCACTGCAGTGTGTTAATGAATTTTGCAGCACACACAGAGCTAAAGTGCATTGCCCATGAACTGGAAAATCAGAATATCAGAGAGGAATACTGGGTGACCTTGAACACCAGAGAGCTGGTTTGCAGTGAAATGCAACCGTCCAGAAAGATCGAGGCGATCTCTCAGAGATTAATAATAAAAACATTGGTTGCTAAATGGTATCTCACTGGTTAGCATAGCTGGGGAGGAATATCTGTGGGTGTACTAGGCACAGAGCACTAATGAGGCAGCAATTGCACTTTTCTGGGATACTTTCTGCAGTTCCCATAACACAGGGCAAACACATCTTTCTTGGACTGTGCTCAGGGAACGGCCACAGGACAGTCGGTGGAGGAGAAGACATTTCTCAGTGAGGGCCAAGACAACTTGGCTTGCTTAGCATAATAAAATGGATACTGGGAGGAGATAAAACATCTCTTCAGAAGCACTGCAGGAGGAGCACTCCAGAGAGGAAGAAAAGGACAAAGCTGGCACTTCTGTAAGTGCAGTAAGGATAAATTTAGCTTGGAGACAGCCATCCAATCTGAGGAGCTTGAAAGAGGAAAGAAAACCTAACTGGGTTCAAAATGAACTGAGCTACTGATGATGACGGATCTGCTTGAAATCATTAGGATTTGGAAGAGGCGATGTGGAAGATTGTGTCAAGCTGTGCATCCTAGTATCTAAATGCACTGGTAAAATTTACTATGCTGGTAGAAATGATGAAGGGGGAACTGCAGATATTTGCAGTGAATTTTGGTTAATTTATATTTTGCTTAACTGCAGCGTGCACTGGGTTTGCTACTAACAAACACAATCCTATGTACACAGACATCTAAGGATAGGACTTTGTGGTGAAAGGGAAATCAAAGCTAACGCATGCTTTGTGCAGCATGGCAAAGTCCCGTGCGCTCCCTCATGGGTGTATCCATCAGATGGGGTGCTCATGGGCAGCTTAATGCTGGGTGACATCTGATTTTTCAAAGGCACATTTATTGTCTCATTTCAGCGAGTACTGTCTGACCTTTTAGAAGGATCATTTAAATGTCAGGGTCTTGGCCACTGTCGTGCTATACAACCAGCAATGTTTAATTCCAAAACTAGGTGAAGGATGAAAAGAAGTATTGATCAAACATCTTTAAATGTATTTTTCTGCTTAAGTCTTACTTTTATTTTAGATATATCAAACTGCAGTTAACCTAAATCATTATTACAGACTCACACTTTGAAATTTTAAGCATCTTATGCTTTGTGCTCAGTTATAAGCTATATTATAAGCTAGTTATAATAAATGTGTCAGAGCAAATAAAGAGTGATTTTATATGTCATTTTGCACTATGTTAACTAGTCATAACTGATAAGGTTGTACCACTGATATGTAGTGGCAATTGGACTTCAGAAACTAATTTATGCCTTGTTTTAAAGGACAGGGATCATAGTATCATGCTTGGGATCAGACACTTGGTGGTGGCTGTCTGACCTTTTGTTACTGACCTTAGAGCAGTGGTGTTGTGGATGGCATGCCTTATAGGACTGCACCAAGAAATAGAAAGGAAAATTCTATGAGGTTAAAATTCATTTGTTCATTTCTTATCTGTTCCAGTAATAGTTTCCATCAGAGGTAACATGTGATTGCACTTCCAATTTGAATATGAGTCATAGAATGGTTTGGGTTGGAAGGAACCTTTGGGATCATCTAGCTCCAACCCCCTGCTACAGGCAGGGACACCTCCCTCTAGACCAGGCTGCTCACAGCCCCATCCAGCCTGGCCTTGAATACGTCCATGGAGGGGACACCCACAACCTCTCTGGGAAACCTGTTCCAGTGTCTCATCACCCTCACAGTAAAGAATTTCTTTCTGATATTGCCTAAATCTAGCCTCTTCCAGTTTAAAGCTGTTTGCCCTCATCCTATTGCTAGATGCCCTTATAAAATGTTCCTCCCCAGCTTTTCTGTAGGCCCCCTTCAAGTACTGGAAGGCTGCTATCAGGTTTTCTCGGAGCTTTCTCCAGGCTGAAGACCCCCAACTCTCATCCTGTCCTTGTAGGGGACCTTCAGCCCTCTGAGTTACTGCTCTGATTACAGCTTCCTGATTTTGTTAGCCTCTTGCATTGCTAAAGAAAAGACCATGTTATCATTGGTAATGGCCTCTTGGAGCTAACTACAGGTTGTTATCTGGAGAGACCAGGTTAAGTGAGTTCTGAACTTGTAAGACACCGTCCTCCACTGTGTTCTTTTGTACAGCATGATTTCTACATTACAAATAATCATTGTTTTATCTTTCCAAATTCAACATCTTTTATTTTAAAGCCCAGACACCAGAATATTATGGAGTGGTGATTTGGCCATCACTGTAGATAAGAAAAATGCAGCCTATCCATTCCCAGTGAGTGGTTTGCTGCAGGAAAAGAAGTATCCTTCAGCATCTTTAGGAAAAGTAATAATAAATATCATTCTGATAGGAAAGTTAAAACCTCATAATGTGATGGATTGAAAATACAGTAAAGGTATTTCAGAGTGTACATCTTTATCTTTTTATTTATCTTTAGGAATAGAAATTGGACTATACTAAAACACTGCATGGGAAATTATAATGAATCAGTGGAGGTGTAAAAACCTGAGTATTTGTAACAGCATTATCCTTAATGGAACCATGACTTTTATTTTGCCCATTACTTGTTCTAACACTGCTGCTATTACACAGTGTATACTGAGTTTGTGTTTTATTTGCTAGAAACATCTGTTGCTTTCTATGTAAAATCTAATAACAGTAAATTTCAGTGTTCAGAGAAAACAACGGCATTAATGCTAGTTATAGGAGCAAAAACAGAAAAAAAGAAAGGCCTTATTGCAGTTGGAATAATTTGATATAACTACAATTGCAAGCTTATCTGCATATCAGCTACCTGTCTGCTCGCAGCTCTGTCTGCAATAAATGCATTTTGAGTATTGTTTTAAAATAGCTGCTATCGATTTTTCTCTTATTAATTTTAGTGTTTGGATAATTTCATCTCTTCTTAATTTACCCTATTTTTTCTTACAGGGCTTCCACTATCTCAGCCATTCAGTTTTATGCTTTAGTGAAAAATCCTGATTTCTTTCTGTTTCTGTTCTGGAACTCTTTGAATATCCTCCATTTTGCTCTCATTTCATTTTACAGAACCTGCTTTGTGGCTGAGCATATCCCTTAGCCCTATTACTCTGCAAACCTCTAGAAGCAGCTTCTCTGTTATGTGGTTTGAAGCTGACATCTAAAATACTACGAATGAACCATGTGTAGAGCTGTAGCAGCACTTTCAGTTTCTCCATGCTATTTTTTCCTTTGTTATGCTCATCATTCCCTAGTTTCCTTAGCTCCTTAATTTCCTTAAAGAAACAAACTTTTACTAAACATAGTTAGCCCCAGGGCCTGCAGGTTGTGACAAGTGATGAGTTCACAGAGATATGGGGCTGCTTCCTTTATCTGGAGGGAGAGCTGCTGGTGCTGTGCCCGTGCTGTTGTGCTTGTGGCCTGTCCCAGGCACCACACCTGGTAAGACCTCCAGCACAAGCATGACGAAAGACTGGATTACGGTGATAAAGCGTGTAAAAAAATCAAGGACTGCAGAAATGCCAGAAAGTGCTGCTTCTTTGTAACATGAGGACCAGACTGCAATTCAGCATGGCTCTGAGGACTCATGTTGCTGGATTCATGGTACAGCAAAGGGAGTTGTGTACAACATGCTTTGAAGGCTGGCAGGCTTCCAACAGGCCCAGTCTCAACCCTGCCATCTTCCTCATGTCTCCCTGTTCCCACTGACCCTGCAAACCCCATGTCTTGAGCCTCACAGCTCCTGAGCAGCCAGTGGTATCTATCTGCAGTCTCATATATCCTTGATTGCAGCCATTAGGCCTCACAATCTCCACTTGTGAAAGCCTCTAGAGAAGCAAAATATTGCCCGTGTCTCCATCTCACTTACTGAGATCAGTGCTCAAATACAGAGAGCAAACAGTGTCAGTCTGTGAGGAAGAGAGTAGCTTATCTTTGTCTGAAACGGATCCATGGGCAATATGTCAACATCCATACATATATAACTCTGAGGATACATTCAGGGTTTGGCTTCCTGAGGTGTAGTTTTGGAAGTTGAGGTATGAAAGTCAGTTTTCCGCAGTAAAAGTAAATTCTATAAGAAGATAAATAAAAGCCCTGTAGTTTTGCTGCTTGTAGAACAGTAATTGCAATGCTTTGGTGAAGTCTCACATAGTGTTACGTTACCATGATGCATATATGAACAAAACTGTTGTTGTCAGGGTGCTGTAGCCAAATTATTGCTGCTCTGTTTTTTCAGTATTCAGTTTAAAAAGATGTACTTTTTTTAATGTTTTAACTGAAGGTTTTAATGGCATTTTAAGTGCAGAAGAGAACAAAGCCGAGTGATCATATGCAAATTCACATAAACGAGGTAGTATGAACTGAATAGATAGCAGAGAAAATAGGTATGTCTTTAGGTTTTTTTAGGTGAGAAAAAAAAGAGAGAGTTGTGCAATGATGAGAACCGCATTGATATCATTATTTGAAATAGCTGCAAGCAGAAGCCATAGATAATAATTTTCAAACTGTAGAAGTTGAAAGCTCTAAGAAGCCAAAAACGACTGCAGCTGCCTTAAGTGATGGTGGAACAAAGCCATCTAGTTGTGAATAGTTTATGCAGATGAAATATAATCACAGAATCAAAATACGCAGTCATCAGGTTTGAGATCCAAGAGGCATGTGTACCACCTGCCTATCTCAGGGTGTTGGAGGGGCTCCATGTCATCAGCCATCTCAAAGAAACACAGACTAAAGAAACAGCTTTGATGTCTACAATTAGATAGCACAAGGGGGCCGTCACTTCAAACACAAAATTATTCCTTGTCTGCAGTCTTGTCTCCAGGCATTCAATGAGGCAGATTGCTCCTGTTTTAAAATAATGCTTTAGGACTCAATGCCACTTTTTTTCTGGAAATGATAAATGGAAGTTAATGACAGATAGGAAATGATTTCCAAGTTTTGCAACTGGCAACTACAACCAGAGGATCCACGAGCTTTTTAAATCCATTTCTATGCACTTCAGAGCATTGCTTGTCAATAACTGGGCAATCGAATTTATAGAAAACTTGGACAAGGTAATCTACCACTCCTGAATTATTTATGACCTGATCATAGCATTTGTTGATCTGTTTACTCATTATAAAATGCCTGCATGAAATAATTTTCCAATAATCTTTTGCTTCTGTATTCACAGAAAAAAATGACCATTACAATTATTAATGTTTTAAGAGCCCTGCAGTTTCAGTGATCATGTGGTGACACTGTAGTTTGATGGGGTTACTTAACTTCTACTAATCTTAAGTACTAAATAAATTACTGTAGTTCTGCTGCCTCATCAAGAGAAAGGAACAATATTAAGAAAGACTAAGAGTAACAATATTGAATAAACAATTTTATGTCTTTTAGGACATTTTAATTTCTTTTTATAGCAAACAAAAACAGTTTGGTAGCGGATACATGAAATTTGTGTCTAAATGCAACTCTGTTCTTTCTTGACAAAGGAAGCAATTTATTGATGAATCATAGAATCACAGAATCATAGAATCATAGAATGGCCTGGGTTGAAAAGGACCACAATGAACTCACAGATTGTGTGATAATTTTTCTCTTTTGAATTCATAAGAAATAACAAATATTTGCATATATATATGGTCCTATGCAGAGTTGAGTCTAGGTTGGACCAGCTGAATAGCAGGTCTTCCACTTTTCCTTTCTAAGTTGTCAACTTAAATGCATAGCAGAGACTGAGTCGCTGTAAAATGAGATCAGACATTGATCCATCTTCTTTAAATTCTTGATGAATTCCATTATTAGAAAAGAAAATCTTCGTATACTGTCACTTCAGTCCACTTTCCTTACCTGTCTGTTCATGCCAATCGTATAAGTAATGATTGCCCATAACCAGACAGATGAGTGAGTGGGGATTCAGCTGACCACAGATCAGTGTCTACATACAATACTGACATCTGAATGTAAGCTAGTTACCTCGGGCTGCCTTTGTGGACAGTGGAGAGGAAAAAGCATTTTTTAGAATCCAATTCACGTCATCCCAGATTAGGTATCTAAAATAGATCAGATGATTTGCATCCTAAAAATGCTAGTTTTAGTTGACTGTAAATGGAAAGAAGACTATCTTAGATGTTTGTTTTATTCAAAGTCAGATGATACAAATCCTATTCCCTTGCTCAGCTTAATCATAAATGCCCAGAGGAGTTGTGATATGATCCTTCTAATGTAAATGTATAGTGTCTATGTTTCTTGGTCTAAATGGCATAGTGCCATTCAGTGCTCTGCATAGACAAGCAAATCCTGTTCAGTACAAAGACCAAAAGCAGGACAGTTACACTGGGACTGCATTTCAAATGGATTAATTTGCTTTTCACCGTAACTAAGTACCCAAGGTATGTCCACATTCTTTCCATAATGGGTCAGTTTGGGAAACAGCATTGCAATCTGATTGTATACATGCAGAAGTGGTTAATACTAATTAGAAGATATTTGTAATGGTATTCGCTAGATTAGATCCTGTTATGAAGACAAATTTGTATCATATTACAAATAATAATAATACCCAGCCCTGCCTCAGCAAGCTTACAAGGGTCTTATTTATAGAGAGTGAGAAGGGAGAAACCTGAATGAAAGTAGTATTATCCCATGGAAAAGTTTAGGAATTATATATGGCAATTCTTCTTTCATGGAATAGAATTCAAAGACGTTGAATGCTGAGACTTTATGTTCTGTAGTTAACTTAGGACAGTGCCTTAATGTGATTTTTCCTGTGCTTGTTTTCCCTTTAGGATGATTTCCAGCATGCAGCCTCAGAAACCAACTGGGAATCAGTCACAAGCTCTGTCTCAGTAAGTAGTTTGTTTCTATTTTGGATTGATAGGCTTGAATCCAAATCACTATTATAGTGCCTACACAGAGGAACCATGTATTCACCTTTGGCAGAGGATGAAATAAGTGATTATCAAACTCCTGCTTTTTAACCAATGTTTTTTTAAGGAGAAAAAATTCAAAGTATGCCAGCAGCTGTTGTGACCAGCCATTGGGAAAGATTTCTTGCTACCAAACTCATCCTGCCAGGATGAAAATAAAAGATACAAACTCCTTATAGTTTTCATTTATGAAATGTTCTTGATCTAAATAGAAGACTAAAAACAGACTGACAGAAAAAGGGATTTAGCTTTTCATTCTTCATATAAGACTTTTTTAAGATTTTGTCATAAAACACTGTATCTAAAGTCTCCATATCCAGCAACGAAATGTGATTCAGGAAGAGGAAAGGGAAAGGGAAATAAAAGGAGAAGGAAGACAAAAGGAAAGTAAGAAAAGGGGAAGGGGAAGGGAAGTGTACAGTTATTTTTCGTTACATTGCACTTGACTTGTGTCATTGACTAAAAACATGTCCTCTCCCACATTTCTCAAGTAAATTTAAATTGTCAGCCCATATTGTTAGAAGTAAGAGTGTAGCATTAGACTTTGTCATATAAGCAGTCCTCTTACGCGTGTGCTCACAGCAGAATTTGAGACCAGTGAGATCCATGCTTGGAACATTCATAGAAGAGAGTTTACTGACAGCACCTTTGTTTCAGAAGTTAAGAGGAGGTGCCAGTGGAGGAGCAGAAAATAAAAGAAGAGCAAATCCTACAGATTAGTGTCTAAGCCAGACACCGAGCAGAGAGAAAATTCTGTAGTGCCAAAATTAAAAGAAGTTAATCCAATCTCATCTGCACTTGCCCTTGAGTTTGCAGCTACCACTTGCTCTTTGCGATAAAATGCTATGATAACCTTGAACTAATTCTGTTGAAAGTCCTCAGTAGTAATGTTAGCAGATCTGAGATCTGCTGTGCCAAGAGGAAGATACTAAGAGACTGTTTTATTGAAAGATATAAACTCAATTTTTGTTCTAATATGGGATTGAAATAAAGAATTTATCTGATAGAATATGTTGTTTAAAAATTTGATAGGCTAAGGTTCCAAGATCATACCCAGAGAGTGGTGGTCAGCAGCTCAGTGACGAGATGGAGATCAGTGATGTGGTGTCCCGCAAGGGTCAGTGCTGGAACCAGTGGTCTTTAACATCTTCATCAGTGACAGCTACAGTGGGATCGAGTGCACCCTCAGCATGTTTGCAGATGACACCAAGTTGTGTGGTGCAGTCAACGTGCCCAAGGGACAGGATGCCATCCAGAGAGATCTAGACAGGCTCGAGCAGTGGGCCCAGGTGAACCTCTTGAGGTTCAACAAATCCAAGTGCAAGGTCATGGCAGCCCCCACTATCAGTACAAAGTGAGGTATGGAAGGATAAATCACAGCCCTGCTGAAAAGGACTTGGGAGTACTGGTGGATTGCAAGTTGGACATGAGCCAGCAATATGCCCTTGTAGCCCAAAATGCCAAACATGTCCTGGGCTGCATCAAAAGAAGCGTGCCCAGCAAAGCAAGAGGTGATCCTGTCCCTCTTCTCTGCGCTGATGAGACCTCACCTGGAGTACTGCATATGTGGAGTCCTCAGTACAGGAGAGGCATGGAGCTGTTGGAATGTGTCTGGAGGAGGGCCACAGAAATGATCCAAGGGATGGAACGCTTCCCTGTAAGGACAGGCTGAGAGACCTGGAGCTGATCAGCCTGGAGAAGTGAAGGCTCCAGGGAGACCTGATAGTAGCCTTTCAGTATATAAAGGGTGGCTAGAAGATAGAAGGGGACAGATTCTTCAGTAGGGTGTGTTGTGATAGGACAAGGGGAAATGGTTTTAAACTGAAAAAAGGAAGATTTTTATTGAGTATAAGGAAGATTTTTACAATAAGGGTGGTAAGGCACTGGCATTGTTGCCCAAAGAGCTGGTGGATGCCCCATCCCTGCAGGCACTCAAGGTCAGGCTGGATAAGACTTTAAACAACTTGACCGAGATGTTGGTTCACTGCGGGGGTATTGGACTAGGTGACTGTTAAAGGTCCCTTCCAACTCAAATGATTCTATGATTCTGTTAGAAAATGTAAGGCGAGAGCTCCCTCATCAGGTAACTATGAAAATGAGATCACGTATATGTAAAACACCGTGTTAATTATCCTTCTTAACATCATAAATAGTACAATATGTCAAACAGTAATCCAGGTATTTCGGTTTTTGCATATTGATTTTTTTTTAATTCATTTTCTACATCTACTCATTTCTAAATATTTGTTGTTAGTGTGTTAGAGGCAGAGAAGTTCAATACCAACATTACAGCTAAAGTGATGATGGCTACAGAAGCTTACAGTTAAACCAGTAGCAGAACCCAAGTTTCTTCATTTTCTCCAGTTTCACTGTTTTTCCTACACCATCCCCTATCCAACCAAACATATCATCTTCCATTTGGTGTTCATTGCACCCACTAGCCTTTTTTTATCCTCCAAGTAATGTGGAGAGGTTGAATAATTTTTCCCAATGATACCAAGGCAGAAAGTCCAAGGGCAGGCACATTCTTCAAGAGGGTAACATTCAGGTGTTCTGTAGTGGTCCTGAGGTTTCTGAAGGGCAAACCTGGGCCTGTCAGATGCTGACAAGATGACATTTTCTTCTGCTGTTAGTAAGTTAGCATGACTGATTTTTTTTTTTTTCCCGAAACCCACACGTAATACAAAGGACCATTCTAGGATCTGGGAGAATTACATTGCTTAGAATGAAAATTTGAATTTGAGCAAATGCTCTCTTCTGAGGTTGTATCAGACACACAACCATATTTCATGTTTTCCCTCAGAATGCTAAAACCAGTATTCTTGTCCTTAACAAATCCTATGATTCTATGATTCTATGAACACAGAATAGCTAACCTGGAAAAAAAAGTAAACAAAATGCACTCTTTTTTAAGTTAGTTTCCTTAATTTGTGATGTAATGCTATGACCAACAAATAACTGGGATGCACATTGACAAGCCTGCCAGCTTCACAATACAAATAGAAAATACAATAGAATGGGGGAAATGCAGTAGAAATTTCGAGTAATAGCACTGACAGGAAAGATACTTTTGTATCCTGTGAAACTAAAAATGTGTTTTAAGAAATATGGAAGAAATAAATAATGTGGAAAGTCTTTGCTATTCACTGCTTCTTGTCCTCTTTGGATGCTATCTCAGAAGCCAGATTACAAGGAGCCAAGCTCTTCTGTAGCCTGTGTTTTGTTCTTGGCAGGACAAAAGAGAGGCAGTTGGGTTGGCAGCTTTGAAGTTACTTTTGGGCCTGTCACATGATAGAGATGCCAGGAGGTTATCTGAGCTACTGCAATAATTCCTCTCGATTTGGCTGTCACTGAGAAAAAAAGTTAAGCTTTCTCCTTTAAGCAAACTGGGTTGCACAAATCTCTCAAGTAGGGGTTTTTGTGTGAAAAGAAAATGGGAAATCCCTTTTGCCTGTTAGTTTGAAATGCCCTGCAAATTCACAGGCTGACCCACAGATCTGTTATGAAATGGCACCAGGGATGGCGGTACATTTGGATTTCCTTGCTGTGCTCCACTGGGTTGCTGGAGCAAACCACTTTTTGTGCTGGTAATTCTTCAGCATCCTTGCACCTTCTACCTTTTTCTCTTCTGAAAGGGAGTGGGGATGGGCAGTTCGTAGCCAGGCTGTGATCACAGACCAGCCATGCACTCTTCTCAATAAGCTAGCTGCATTTTGATGCAGTTTTCCTTTGTAACCTCAAAGACTACATTTGCACACTGCACGATGGTCAGTGACAGCACTGTAGATAGCAATGCTCTGTTTCACTGGGAGGAGCTTCTCATTTCCCAGGGCGTGCATCTCTTTGGCGGTGGCTGTTTCAAGCCACTTACAAGTCAGGAGAGAAGCTTTGAGGTGTACCTTCCCCCGTAGTGGGCATGAATTTTTAGAGCCTGTACTGCATCTTAGCATTGCATTCTAGAGGCACTACAGGTAAATGTGCCCTCTGAAACTTGTGCTACTGATTATAAGCAGCAAGGTAGAGCCTGGCTTTCTTGACCATGCTATTATAATGCTTTCAATTTGTTCTCTTTCTTGTATATAATATTTTGGACTGTCCATATTTTGAAAAAACAAAAGCAATAAAATATTATGGATGATACATTTTGTGATACAACTAAAAGGCAAAGACAAAACAAATGATTATTTCAAAAACTATTTTAGCAACTGTTGAAGAATTCGGTCCTGCAAACATATGAGTAGCATATGAGATGAGATGAGCCTTTCATTACTACTCAACTGAGTGAAGTTAATCACAAAGATTAATGGTTTAACATACGTATGTTCTTGAGAGATCAGGCAAAAAATTATTTGGGGAGACCATTTATTTTAAATGTCATATTTCTACTACGTTGCTTCAGAGTTTTCAGAAGAGAGTTTCTTCATTTTCGAGGGCTTTGCCCTGATAATTTGACTTAACAAGCAAAAATCCATACAAAAGTCTTGTGTTATATTATGCGTTTTACTGGAGAAAAACAACTATTCTGATTGTGGTTCTCCAGAAATTAACAAATATGCATTATTAGTTTTTCTTTTGCATGTTTTACACAAATATTATGAGGTGTTGTGCTTCGACAAGGAAAAACGTGGCATCGGGGTTCTGAATACTGTGTTTCTAAATCACATTTAAGAAAAAAGTTTAAAGTTAAAATAATTCAGTAAAAATGAAGTAACTGCAGTCTTTCTGTGAAGTCAAACTATGCTACAAATTTAATGGTAGCCAAATATGCTCAGAAAGTGGTACTTGGCCCTTCCTGCTTACAAATAATGTTCTATTTGGTATTATTATATTATTGTGAGGATAATACTATGTTGGTAATCCTATATTCATTACTACATTACTGAGATCCAAGTATCATGTTTTCATTTTTTTAAGCATGTTTTATTTTTTTGTATAAGAGTGGAAGAATTAGCATTCATCAGTATTTCATAACATATAATTCTTGGGAATACAAAAAGCCATCTTTTCAAGTCTTAACTGAGCTGGGGGGTAAGGGGACAGAAAATCTAGAGGAGTTGTTGTCTTTGTCTTTTTCTGCTGCAGTTTATGAACTGCCTCTTACAGATTTGCCAACAGAACTGGCAGAATGGCGAAGGCATCAACCCAGCACTGTAAGGCACCTCTGCGCTGTGGTCATGGCCATCCCAGTGGTTTCAAAAGGCATTTCCCTTATTTCTTGGCGCATGTGCAAACCACCATCCCCTTTGAGGAAAGTGCAAGTGGTCAGTCCAGCAGTACTGTCTCCTCCTGGATTTCACTGAGAGTTTGGTGTCTCTTCTCCTTGCAAAATAAAACAGTCATAATGCAGCCTGACCCAGCTAAGAACTTCAAAAGATGGCCCAAAGTAGCTGTTTCAGTCAGTAATGAAACGGGACTGTTGTTAATTGTTTTGTATGGTGGTGTAATTTTTCCAAGTACACTGAGATGTATGTCACTCTTAGGGGGTCTCCTATCCCTCTCCATCAGTGACTGACCCTACGCTCACAGCAGAAGCCCTGGATCAGACTATTGCTGCATTTGACACTGTGGAAGATCTGCTTAAACACTTCAATCCAGACTCCTGGAAAGAAGATCTCGAGAATTTGTACACAGAAAGTGGCCACCATTATCGAGGCAGGAGCTACCATGACAGGAAGTCCAAAGGTAGGAAAAAGCACAAAGTACATCTTTTGTGGGAAAAGCAGGCTATTCCTTTGCTCCTCTTAGAAATGTACTTTGTTCAAGTATGACATTCTGTTGCCCTTTTTTTTTTTTTTTTTTCTTTTTTTGAGTTATAGGGCAAGGTGCCATCAGTTAAAACCAGGAATAAGACATTTAAACCTTACTGAGTAGGATATCACCTGAGAAATCTGAGAAATCAGGTTGAAAACTGCCCACAGTTGTTTGCAAACACAAACATAGACCCATGTGTAAAGTACAGATGGTTCTCAGCTTCACTCTCTTAAACATTACTTTATGTGTAAGGCATGGGGCTCCTAATTACCTGCACTATTATCCTCCGTTAAATACCCTGTTTGGGATTGTTCTTTGTTGAGTAAGAAATAATCACTTTTATCACATTGTGTTTAGGGAGGCATCTGCTGCAGACACCTGTACATGCAGCTGTTTTTTTAGGATGTGAGCATCTCGCTGTTTTTCATTATGTTGCCAGCAAACATTACCATGGCTTAACATCTTTGTCTGTAATTGAGCAAAGAACACATTTCTGGGTTATGTTTCTTGTTTCCTTCTGTTAGTTCAAATAATCCACCAAATGGTGAAGTAAAGAGATGATAAGCTAGCAAACCCATAACAATAAAAAAAACACTATTGATCATCACCTAAATTGTCAGCATGGTCTCTGCTTAGTTTTGGCCCAGGCCATGTGTCATTCTCCCACATCACTGCTGGGCATGAATCAGGAGTTGACAGAAGTCAAACAGCATTCCTGGTGGGCAGTTTGCATGTGGCCACACTATCCTGAAGTTGTTGGCTCTCCTATGCCTGCTGACCTTGGTGCAGCAGAATGACTGCAAGCATGTACAGGATATTAGTTGTACAGCCGATTTAGGCGGCAGCTTTTCAAATGTGGTGACCATCTCTGTTTTTCGGCTCAGCATTTCAAAGAAATCTACAATAACGCTCTGAGCATCCATCTATTGAAAGCTGGATCACCTTGCTTAATTCCACATTAGCTCATCAAAAATTTCAGACAACCACAGCACCCCATATTCTGTGCTTATGTCATCTGTCTGCAATTGCATCGCTTTTGAGATCAATTTGATCTCATTTAGGGGTCTTTGAAACAGGGAGGCTGGACTCAGCTCTGAAGACATATATCCAAAAGAAATTAAAGGTCTGTTTTAATTTTAATAGAAGGTAATTAGAAACCTCGTTCTGCTCTCCAAATTTCATTTGATTCTTAGAGCATTTGTGACTGTGTACCCCATATAAATGCACATGACCACAAACATATAAAATACCATTTGCTGTTTTATGTAGGCTGATCATGTTGAATACAGGTATCAATCTGATCTTCTGGTAGTGCTCAGAAGATTCAGATCTATAAAGGGTTTTTTCATTTAGTATAAATGTAATTCGTCTTATCTTACAAAACATAAAAATATGAAGATTTTTCTAGTTATTATTTTAATACTTCTTGATTTATTTTGTTAAAATTTATTTTATCTTGGATACAGAAATAAGCACCAAAAAAAGTTTTGTAACAGTTTTTCCTTTTTCCTTTTGTCTTCAAAGTAAAGCCAAACTTCCTGAGTGTTAGCAGCCCTCTGGACAGAAGTGCCTTAGCACAATCAACTTTAAAGAAATCAGTTAAAAATTTTTATTTAGTCATAAACTGTTGAGAAGATTAAAGGGTTGTTCTTGGATGATGTCAGGAACAGGGAATAGTTTTAACAAGTCTTTAAATTGGAACTGCTTGGTATATTTTAAACACAAACACTGTAGATCTCTGGGGAATGTTTATAGATGCTGAGATAACCTTGAAGCAAAAAGAGCAATAGATTAAATCATTCTTTATTTCAGATATCTATCGTTTCTGTTTCTACTTCCAGCTTGGGTTTTATTCCTTATCCTTAGTCAGAACAGCTATGGAGCAGATTAGAAAAATTTGATGTAATCTCTGCTTGTCTTTCACAGTATTTTCAGAACATGTCATATAAATTATATAAATGAATCTCTAATGAGATCCTATCCAACTCTCTACTCATACCAAATTGTGCCAGAAAATTGAGTTTAAGAGGTGGCATTGCTGAATGACAGTTCTGATGACAGGAATATATAATAAATGACATTTAAATTGTATTTTTTCTTCATTTTCCATTCAGTAATCCACTGAGATAAGAATCAAGATTAAGGAAATAAGTACAGTATTTTAGGAAAACTGAAACTAACAGGGTCGTAGATTAGGTGAAGTGGGAAAGCATCAAGAGATTGCCTAATCCAACCTCCCTGCTGAAGGCAGGGTTATCTACAGCCTTAGGCTTATCCTAGACTCTTAAAAAATCAGGTCCTGTCAAAGTACATCCCTTAAATAATTCCTTTTGCTTTACACCAATACGTTGTAGCTGACCTCAGTGTCATAGTAATTTGGTAAGAGAAAAAATTCAGTACCTCATCATAGAATTAGATCCTAATGTCTACATAAAGTAAGGAGTCATCTTTAGAAATACATGTTTTTCATAAATAGACCTCATAACATATGTGGATTCATTCTGGGAATGAGCAAGATCATGTTCTTTTTGAGAAACAGCATGTAAGAAGCCTTGGGCTATCAGGAGAAATTAATCAGGTGGGACATTCTTGTAATAACATCTATCTACAGTGGCGACTTCCAGGTTAAATAAATAAACACTTGCTAGCACTGCCAAACTGTTCTCTAGAAGGGGAGCAGCAAGATGAGACGAGACCACAAGTCTTAATGGAATGTTTCTGCCATCCATTGCCAAGCAGGTTCCCAATATCAAGCAAGCAGCACCATGCCCTTAACAATACCTTGTAATTATAACTGTTGCAGTGCTCTAGCAAGAAGTTAAACAAAGTTTGAGCTCAGGAATGTCATCTCTCAGGAGTTTGCAAACAGTGGCCAATAAATTACTGCAGACATCCATGTACACTTCCTCGAAAGATTCTGGGATTGCTGCCAGCAAGTTTCAGTGCACCAGACCCCGCTCATGGCACACGTGAATATTCTGTGTAGAGGGAATACCTTCTAGAGTAGCTGCTAATACAAAGTATTCCCTCTGCTAAAAAAAAACGGTATAATTCTTCCCCTCTTCTTCGATTGGGAACCAAGGTGTCTGTTGCATGCAAATGGCGCACATTCTTTCATTTCACAGCATAATTCAGATCTACATTCACATATTCACATTCTTCCTCCTCTGTAACAAATGAGATTTTCCCTCATGCTTTACGTGGCGTTATTGTAAGTCATTGCAGTGAAAGCTTTTCTTATTAAACCTTTTTTAAAAGCTAGTGAAACTTGCAGCATATTATTTATCACTGGAATAAGCTGTTCAATTCCATTGATTTCAGTGAAGCTATGTCCATTTACGACAGTGATGGTTTGGCCTGCTTTCACTACTTGACCCATACCACAGCTGATAATTGGTTTGCCAGTCTATAATAGGCCCATATATTGTGAACCTTGTTTCATGCAGACAGCTACAATCCCACTGAAATTCTGATCTCTCGTTCTTCTGAAATAGTAGTTCCATATTGAGGAGGTTCATCTTGGCATTGTGATTCTGAATCAAATCCAAATCACAGCATCTTTTCCCCAGCTCCCAAGAGAAAGATTTGGGCAGCTCCCAGAGTTCTCAGGTATACTTAACAAACTGCTTATTGCAATATCATTAAGCAATGCAGGAGAATGCTGATTACCCCTGACCATATTTTGAAGACTAAAAGCCCCAGGGTTTGATCAACACTCTATATGAAAAAGAATAATTTCATCAATGTTAGTGTATTCTGGTAATGGAAGATTTAAATGTTTACTATATGTTGGGAACTGAATTTTCCATTTCAGGTTCAACCTCATCATAGCTGCAAGAATTTCTCTGACCACACATACAGTCATTCTGCACTACTTGACACAGCTCAGGCATACACAGGAGTACAAATGCTGGACATAAGGGGTGCAAGACATTCATGAAACTGGAAGTGAGCTCTGGGCCCCTGCATAGCACACTGCTCACACCACTCTGCAGTTCCACCACATACTGATGCAGAAAATATGAGCAGGGGCAAGCTAATGAGTGCAGGCCTCTTGCGTATTCGCATCTCTTTAGCCGATAAAAAGAGAACAGGAGTTAGAAATGTTAGAAGAATTGGCAGTGGTTTGCTTGCCTCCAGCAGAAAACCCAAGAAAATGCCAATTTCTGCAAGGGGAGGACAATCAGTGGATAGGCTGTCCCTTCTCTATTTTCCTGTGCAATGTGGGTAAATCCCTCAATGAAAGTTAAGCAGATTAATGTATTTGAAATTCTAAGCGTTATATTCTGTATACGTACAGATGATGCTTAAGGTGGCCTGTTGTCAATATGGTATAGTGCTGAGTGTCATCCCAAAGTCTAGTTAGTTCCAGACATCCATATTGCCTTCATAACAGACCAAAATCAGACTTCTAAAACCATATCACCAACCATATGATTGGTGGTGTCAAAACCTTTTCAGGAAAGACAGCAAACTTACAGACGTCTTAGAATTTTATTATCAGTCATAGATAAATGGAGTAATTTTGATTACAAGGGTACTCTGTGGATCACCTCACCAAAAATTCTGCCCAGAACAGGACCAGCTTCAAATTTAGACCAGGTTACACAGGGCCTTCCCTAGTCAAGATTTGAATATTTCTAACCAGAGCAGTTCCACAGCCTTTTGGATAATTTGTCCCAGTGTTAATCACCGTCACCACAATGAGTATTTTTTTAGAATTGCCTTGCTACCGCTTATGATTTTTGCCCTTTGTCTTTTTGCTGCGCACTGTGAAGAAGAGTATAGAAGAGTATGGCTCCGTCCTCCTTGTAGCCACTTTTAGATAACTGGAGATATTCGAACCCCCATTAGTCTAGTCTCCACACTAAACCCAGTTCCCCTGCCTCACTGTGGCTGTTGTGGACCATCCTGTTCACCTTCACTGCACTGCACTGCACTGCACTTTGTTGATTCTTCTCTTTCATTGAAGGAGCTCAAAACCGAACACAGTACTGTACCTGCAGCTTCACAATAGCTTAATGAACGGGAGCATTCACTTTCTTCATGAGCAAACAGCTGATTCATATACAGCCTGCTGCCTACTAGGATGCCAAGTCTTTTTCTGCAATGCTGCTGCTGAGCCAGGTGTTACTGGTCTGGACTGATGCATAAGGTTATTCCAAGTCAGGCGCAGAAATTTCCATTTGTTGTCCCTGAACCTCATGGGTTTCTTGCCTGCATATTTCTCTAGCCTGCTGAGATCACTCTGAGAGACAACTCTGCTGCATAAGGACAATTTTTCAGAATTGAATGGCAGTGACAAACATGCTGAGGACTACTAGTGGAGATCTTTAGCAGTATAGACCCCAGCTTGGGAAACTTGAGGAACACCAGTAATAACCAGGCAACAGCTGTATTTGGCAATTCCTGATTACCTTGTCCTTTTGATTATCTACTAATTTGTATTCTACCTAACCTTTTATATCTCAGCAGTTTGGCTTCAAGGATGCTGTAAACTGCTGTGTCAAAAATGTTGCTAAGATCAAGGTAGGCAACACCACCTGCTTTCCCCTCCTCCAACAAGAGAGTAATCTCACCAGAGCAAGTTTTGAGGTTGGTTGGTCAGCTTGCCCTTGGCAAACCTATCTTGGCTGTTTCCAGTCACCCCCTTGTCTTTCAAGTGCCTGAGCATTGTTTTCAGAGAGGAACACTCTTTCATTTTACCATAATTAGCCTGACTGGTCTGCAGCTGCTTAGTTTGGAGACGGCCTTGACAAATGGAATAGGAACATTGTGATGAGGGACCTGCCATCCCTTTACACCTCAGCTCCAGTCTGTGGCTGATACTTGAAAAAGGAGTTAAAATGTTGAGATAGAAGTATGTTAGGGCTATTAGTTTGGAATACTTACTGTGTTAGCAGAAACCTTAACGGACTGCCTGTCTTTTTAGAATTAATCAGTGACCAGCAGCACAGGGCTTCTCTCCTCTACAGTCTTTAAGGCTGTCCCTTCTAAGTAAGACATGGTATTAGCTCTCTGCAGTATCTGATTTCAGAGTTTAACTCTCATTAGGATCAGTGTTTCAGTGTAAGCACATACTTTAGTGCTATCAGAAATGAGAATGGGTTTAAGTGTATGACTGAAGGGAAAGGAAGGAGGAAGCACTGTACCCCAAGTATTCATCTTACTGCTCTGGTGCATCTTTTTATGTCTGACTTGCCTTCAAATTGAATCTCTGATGCAGACATTCTGTAATAACACTTTGAAGTTATTTGCATCCATTGTACAGAACCTTTTTGTTGTAGTTTTAAATTAAGGACACTAGTGGTTTCAATTCTTGATAAGTAAAGCAGCAGGATTTCACACCAGTCATGCCAAGGCTTGGTTACGTTTTAGTCACAGCAGTGAAGAGATGCATGAAACTGACTGTACTGTAAAATCTCATTGTTACATGGATGAGGAAATAGAAAAGCTCCAGACAGTAGAACAATCCCAAGTCAGAAAAAAAAATGCATATCACAGCTTTCAGCAGAGAGAGGGGTTCAGAGAAAAAATGTGATTTTTTAAATTATTTTTTTATTTTTTGTAAAGGGGGTTGCAAACCATGGTCTAAAGCTAATCAGGTAATGGGATCTGTTGGCGGGTGTCAGCGTGATACAACCACTACATGCTGCTCACAGATCTTGCACAGTCACCTTGTCCCACCAAGCATAGGATTTTGGTAGAGCAAAGCCAAAAATATTGGGTTTACTTCCAGGTGACTTTTTGTATGTATCTCTTCAACCTGATATTTAGTCTTTCCTTCTCTGCTTACAGTTATTTGTATAATTTCAGCATCACTGCAATAAGACTTTTCCACCATGGGCTTTGTCCATTTCAGTCTAAGCCTGAGATGTGATACACCAAAGGGAATTCACATCTTAAATGAAAACTGTGCATTTGGGGGTCCTAAGAACTAAAGATAAGTCATTTCCAGAATGCTGTGAATGTTAAATCAGGGAGAATTCATGCAGCTGTATGGGAAATGTTTCAAAAATAGTTTGTCGTGGAAAAATGTGCTAAAAATCATGTATTTTTCCTCTGGTTGATTTTGGAATTCCTGAAAAATGCATCTGTTGAAAGCTTTGAGCTCTCATCAAAAATAGCTGATCCTTTCATATTGTATAGAGCAAAAGTTATCCTAATTATCTGGTTATTCCCTCCTATGCTTCAAGCAAGTCAACAGCTCTCTACAGTACTGACTCAGCTACAGCCTAAGAGACTGCAAAGACTTCTGAAAGTCATCAGAACTGGGCTTTTGCACGCTACTGAGCAAAGCCTTTCCTACAGTTTGCCTGGTCACCCCTTGCCATTTGAATTGAGCAGCTTAAGTACTGAGGCTAATATGTGTGCCACTGCAATAGATATAATGCTCTCTGCAGGAAGGACCCTCACCCTGGTCCTTTAAATGCTTTCCCTCTCTGCCAGTCTCATTACGAAGACTCATTCCTGTACTGATAACAACAGCTGTGACAATAGGTATCAGCTCAATGTAGAATTAAGAACTGTTGAGCCTGAGGGGAAATTTTGTTCAGTCCTCTGGACATCTCCACCTGCACAGAGATGCCACTTGATGTCACCTGGGTCTGGGCCCTCCCTAATGACCAGGCTCTTGCCACAAGCCTAGCTTGTTTTATCACCTCAACAGGAGGCATGATGATCAATGCTGAATTAAAGTTCTGAGCATTTGTGCTAATTCAGTCTAGAGCTGCACGATCCACAAATGCCATCTGCGTCCACAGGCAGCCTCCCCCAGCAGGATCCTGCTTGTATCGGCATCTCTGCCTCTGGACTGCTGCAGTGCAGATTGTGGAGGCTGTGGGCTTTTCTCTCAAGAAATCCAGTTAATCTTGAAGACAGAATATTTTCTGCTCTCTTTTTTCCTTCAGTTACTTTTTCTGTGTCAATCACCTGAAACAAATATGAGCCAGATAGATACCACCTTGCTTTATCAGTAAGCAAAGCTGAGCTGGCAGAGATCCTGATGAGAATGTTTAGATGAGTGGGAAACACCTCCCTGTGAGGATTACCCTTATAAGCTGCAGTGAGAAGGGGTGGCTTTGAAGAATGACAGTGGAGAACAAAATATCAGCCGTTAAAATAAAAAAATCAATATTCTCTGGTCTTCTAAGTCCTGACTGTAGACATTTGGGATGTATTTTTCTTCCAGTGCAGGCATGTACCAGCAGCCCCATTGATTTTGTGCTCGTATCAGGAGGATGATCTATACCTCTTCTGGAGAGATGCAAGATCTCTGGACATAACCACTGAGATTTCACAGCAAGATGTATCACGATTGCTATAAAATCACAATTTATCTGCAAAATACCCTTTGACTGAGATAAAATATTGCCAGGAAAGTGAAGCTGCTATGATTTTGTATAACATGACATTTATGCACCTTTGCCTCTTGCATATCCGCTGCGAACCAATGAGTACCTCAAGTCCAGAATGTAAAGGTGCATGATATTTACAAATCACAGCTTTTTCCACAATTTACTCCATGACAAGGACTGAGTCACAGATGGAATGAAGAGTTTCAGTGCTTCTGTCTTTTTCTGGAGGTTTTCACGTTTGTAGCACAGCACAGACATAGGTGTGCTCAGTACCAAAGGGAATGCTGAGCTATTCAACGTGCCCGTGAAAATCTGTGTTATCTCAGTTCTCATTTGAACAATTCCTGCTTTGTTTCAAAGTGCCTGCTAACAAATACTGTTTAGGATGAGAGGGGTTTATTTTTTGTCTTCAATGCCTTCCAATCATGTTATGTTATTTCTCTTTGTCCAGCTTAATTTATCTTTTCAGTGCAACTTGTCTCATTTTTTAAAAAGTTCATGAATTTAATGATTTGGTATTGAGAAACAATGTTTATGATTCCAATTTTTCTTGAAATTTGAAGATTTTAATTAAAAAAAAAAAAAGATAAATTCTCCAGCTTTCAAGCTTCATGAGTTCAAAATGCATTTTAATTTTATTTCTCATTTTTAGTTTCAATCTGAAGGATCTCACTTTTTAACACAGGTTCCTATATCCTCCAATCTTGAAAGAATTAGTAAGATTTTAAACATTTAGTTGGTGGACAGGATCCTACAGAAAAGAAGAAAGTAGAAAAGGATGGAGAGATAAATCAGGAAACTTATAGAAATAAAATTAATTGAGTGTGTTACTTTTAACTGTGTCACCATTGTGGAAAATGAATTTATAGAAGTTTGTTTTTTTTTAATTTTATTTTTGCTTTGCAAGATAAAGCTAGAAACAGCACTTAAACTCACAGTGGAGAGTCTATAAGTTATTTTTATAGTTGGCTTTACTGCTTGTTTACATGACGCATCTCACGGAAATAACAGGCATTCAAACATCAACCAGCCACTGGCGTTCAATGAAGCTCGTTAGTTTTAATTGTATTTATTTGTATGCCTATTATAGTAGCACTTAAAAGCTAAAATTAATATTGCTTAGATTGATTTAGGCATCTAAAAGTGAGATATCTAGACTCTATCCATAACCAACACAGACAGGCAATTGAGGATAGCGAGGTATGCCACCTGTCTTAGAGGCCCTTCTGAGGAAGGATGGATCTCCCTACAAAGGTGTTTATCTGCAGGCCACTAGAAGAGCCTCCTGTGAAGTGTTTGCCCTTTGTATGCCTGCCGGTAGGCAAAATACCATGCCCAGAATGAAAACAACTTTAGGTACATAGAGTATAATCAGGAAAGAGAGGGGCAGAGGTGGAACCTGCCACCCTGCAGGTCAGTGACACAGCAAAGAAAATAACTAGCCATGAGCTTTCAGGCCCGTGTTTTATTACAATCTCTCTCATCACCTTTATAGCCTGTGTGAGCTCTGCGTGTGGGAGTCACTGTGGGCAGGATGAGAGCCAGGATGGCCACCTGTAATGATTTAAAATGGGTGGGTTTATGCTTACCTGTTCAGAAATCACTGCTATACTTCATGTATTTCCCAACCAGGTGCACATCGCTGCGTTACCGGCTGCCCAGGGAGCAGTATGAACTGGGACAGTATCCCATTTAGACCTTACTAATGAAGCCCCTTTTGCATTACAGTTGACCTGGACAGGTTGAATGACGATGTGAAGCGCTACAGCTGCACTCCGAGAAACTACTCTGTCAATTTAAGGGAAGAACTGAAGCTGACAAATGCCGTTTTCTTCCCTCGCTGCCTCCTTGTCCAGCGCTGTGGAGGAAATTGTGGCTGTGGGACTTCAAATTGGAAATCCTGCACATGCGTGTCCGGGAAAACAGTGAAAAAATATCATGAGGTACTTTTTCTCTTTCCTTTGGTACTTTGTTTTGTTTATTTATTTGCTTATGTGAATTATGAAGGCTTTTCTCAGATCTACGTGTGGTGCTGTGTTAATTACCGTGTTGCATCTGCATTATGAAGCTGGGCAAAAACTGACAGGCAGAGATGCTGTTGTTTGGGAGAGGCCAGGACGTTTCAATGAATGCCCACCATGATCAGTGTCCTTCCTGAGGAGAGAGATCTGCCTGGGCTTCCAGGCAGGTTCATGTAGTCCAGAGATGGAGCCTAGATTTAGTCCTAACATTGTTTTTGTTGTCTGTATTGGATCCCTGTTTGATACCTCATGGAGCACATTCACATCCTCTGCTGCAACAGGCGGTGGAACTACAACAGATGCCAACAATCCCATGGGGATTTACATTTGTAAGTGGTGACAGAGCAGGGGGGAGAGGAGGTTTGTATATGCTAGGAGGGGATGTTAACATACATTTATGGGTAAGTTAATTTAGAAGTTGGAGATTACTTCTGCCACCTCTCTACATGAATGCTACCATATAATCCCAGTGAGTTAGGCTTATGTTGGACCAATTTTCTTGATGAAGGACTGATTCAGTCATATACCAGTGAAAATTCTCTTTTTAGTAACAGAGATATCTGTTCCTTGAGGCATTTGACTGTGCTTCCTCATGGTTTATGCTGTGTCTCTTAAACTTATGGTCGCAGTAGGGAATGAAAATTAAGTTGTTTGTAAACTCTCTTCCCAGATTTATTTCCTGTAGGGAAGTTGAATCTTTCAGCCTTAGTTTTTTTTTTCCACTCAACATTTTTTTAATGCAAAATTCTGAATGAGAAAAAAGTCCATAATATTTATTTGTAGCATTCAGAAAAAGCAAGTTCCCTTTGTTGGGGAGAACAAGGAAATTTTTTTGCCTCTGAATCAGCATTTTCAAAACCAGACATAAACAGTGTTCACCAAAGTGAACATATCTAGGAAGGTTACTTGGTATGAGACTGTCAGTGTCTGAAAGCAAGTACCATATGCCATGATGACTTAGTTTCAAACACACACCTCTTTTAAGAGCCTCAGTTGTTACTTAAGTCTCAAGTTAAGGGGAACTTTATAGATGTGGGCATGCGCAACCCTGCCCATGGCAGAAGGATTGGAACTAGATGATCTTTAAGGTCCCCTCCAACCTAAGTCATTTTCTGATTCTATGATTCTGTGATTCTATGACTTTTAATCTGGAGGTGATGTGTGCTCATAAAGGCTTTAACTTGGGAGAAATGGGCTGAACTATCCAGAGGCTGTTTAAGGTTAGACTTTTTGCCTCACTATGAACAGTGTGATTATTTTCCAAGTAAGAGATTTTTCTTACCATTAGTTGCAGTGTATGGCATACTTCACATCAGCTGGGTCTAGAGAATAATTAATATTTTATCTAATTTTAAGCAAGATGCAGGGGATGACCCTGGTAATTACAGAGCAAAAAGCCTTATCTCAATGGGAGAAAAGTGAACTGAAAAAAAAATATATAAGTATAAAATACCTAAATGACTGCAAGCTGATAAAATGAAGCTAGAATGTTTTACATATGAATGAATATTCATACAGCATCACAGCATTATACAGCAATGCTGAAAGGCCTGACACCTCCTTCAGAGAGCTGATGGTCTACCAGACACGATCAGTCATGGATTAGTTAAAGAGCAAAGAGGTGGAAGACATGAGCAGTTTGCTACACAGGAAGTGAATATCTGTGGGTGCTCCCAGCATGGGGATTAAGCGTTATTTCATGTATGGTCAGTCTGGAAGGGAGTGAAAAGAGAGTGGCAAGAATGACAGATAATGCAGGAGATAAAGTACTATCACAGCATGGAAGGCTGCAAGGGTTTACAGCAGACCTGTGAAGCTACTTATAAATGCTATTTAGAAAAGCAGCAAGCATTGGGACAAGCAGTCTTGACTATTTATTTATATACCACTGTATGTGAGAGGAGAGGAGGGGGAAATGGGGAATGGAAGCTGGACTAAAGGTCGAGTGGTGAAGAGGTTCAGGGAAACGTTTGTTTGTTACAGAGATGGTGAGAAAAAAAAGCGAGTGACAGTATTCTGCAGAAACAGATGTGAACAGAATAGCACAGCAAGTATTTACTATGGCTCAGATAAACAGGTGGGGCACTTGTATGGATTTTGACTGTTGGTGCTTAGAAGTGTGCAGGCAGGTGCAGAAAAGATAAATAGAAGCACAAACCATACATCAGTGGAGACACAGCAGATGATACACATCAAAACTATTTTTAAAGAAAATGGCTCAGAAATTTTGGATCCTTTCATTTAGAAAAAACCTGTCAATAAGAGAAGGCACAGCGAAAGATACAAAGTAGAGAATACTGACTACAGGACATTCAGGTCTTCTCCAAATAATTTTCTCCTTTGAAAAAGACCAAATACAGTCTGAGGAGTACTGAAAGGGAACTAATTTAAAATTATAAAAAGGAATTTGATTTTTTTGCACAGTAAATCTATGTGGAATTTCATTACTTAAATATAAGACTGCACAATTCAAATTCAGAGCAATTCTAAGAGAATTAGAAGTAAAATATAAACTGAGAATCTTGTGTCAGAGCTTAGGCCAACTACTGAATCACAGAATCGCAGGGGTTGGAAGGGACCTCTGGAAATCATCCAATCCAACCCGCTGCTAAAGCAGGTTCCCTACAGTAGGTTGAATAGGGAAGTATCCAAATGGGTCTTGAATATCTCCAGAGAGGGAGATCCACAGACTCTCTGGGCAGCCTGTTCCAGTGCTCCGTCACTCTGACAGTAAAGAAGTTCTTCCTTTTGCTGGAATAAAACTTCCTGCATCCCCATTTCTGCCTGTTGTCCCTTGTGCTACTGTTGCTTGCCACCAAAAAGAGTCCAACCCAACAACTTGTCTCCCACACTTAAGATATTATAAACAGTGATGTGATTCCCTCTCAGCCTTCTCTTCTCTGAAGAGATCGCAGCCTTTCCTCATACAGGAGATGCTCCAGGCCCTTTATCATACTTGTTGCCCTCCCCTGGTCTCTTTCCAGGATCCCTGTCTTTTTTGAACTGGGGAGCCCAGCACTGTATTCCAGACATGACCTCACCAAGGCAGAGCAGACAGAAAACTGAGCAGCTAGAAAAAATTCTGGATGTAAACATGTTGTCAACTAGTTATTTTTCATCGTGTCTTTGGGAACACTGATACTGGAATACCAGAATACCACGCTAAGCAGGTATTGGTCAGAATCAGAATGTCACAGCATATAAAATTAATCACTGAATTCTGGAAATTCAATATTCAGATAAACACATTACTACTAGTTTATTATGCTGCTCCTTTCTTCTCTGAAAACTGTATGAATTTAAGGCAAAGTTTCAGCTTTAGAATTACGTGGCTTCTGAAAGTTTGAATTTAAACTTAATCCCTTAGGGATGAATTAACAGCTCACTGAGCAGGTATTTAGCCAAGCGGCTGCCATTAATGTGAGTGGAAATCATGCAGATAAATTCACGTATGACGTGCTAAAGATGTGTCCATTAATTTTATTTCAAAACACTTTACACTTTATTATCATTATAATTATTATTATTATTGGCCTCACTCAGGCAGTTTTATTCTTTATTTGTCTCAACACTTAATTCTCATTCCACATAATCATCTAGCAGTAAATGTACAGAGGAGGAGCTTCTCCACAAGTCAGCTTTAGGACCATGTACCTCCCCCTCTCCTCAGCTCTTGTGAGGCCCCATCTGCAGTACTGCGTCCAGGCCTGGGACCCCCAGTACAGGAAGGACATGGAGCTCTTGGAGCCAGTCCAGAGGAGGGCCACTGAGATGATCAGAAGGCTGGACACCTCTCCTATGAGGAAAGGGTGAGGAAACGGGACTTGTTTAGCTTGGAGAAGAGAAGGCTCCGGGGAGACCTCATTGCAGCCTTCCAGTACTTGAAGGGAGCATATAAAC
>JAOWBP010050673.1:0-18417 GCA_028571105.1 Tragopan temminckii | reverse complement strand
TCTGCTGAGATCCCAGAGCCAGAAGCTGCCACTTCAAGGAGAGCTGACTCAACCACTTTGGATTTGAGCTGTCACTCTGAAGAGAACTGACTTGACCCGACCACTTTGGAACCACTGAAAAGTGGCCATCATCACCATGGTCACCATCGTCCTCAATGGAACAACAACGTCCGATGACCCACTACTACTGAAGATCAAAGACTGAACTACGAACCACGCTGGATCCATAGTGGTGGCTACCTCCCCCTTGCTTCCTATAAAGACTCCTTGCTTCTTCTTTCCTATCTTTTCTATCACCCTCCTCCCCTTCCCCATCTCCCTCATTAAGATTTGTAGTAAACTGGTTGGATCAACATTTGAACCGTTGTTTCTAATCTCACGCTGGGTATATACATATATTAAAAAGAACCTCCTCTCCCTCCTATAAATTGGAGTGAGGCACATTTATAGACCTTTCTGATTCCCAGAAAGAAAAGAATACTGATACTTCTTGGATATGGAAAGGACACACTTATAATCTGCATGGTTAAAACTATTCAAAACTGGCATAAAAAAATTAAAGAGTTAAGAAATATGAGGTCAAAAAAATCCTCCTAATTCACTCAAGTGACTGCTTCCATCTTAATATTTCACAAAGCTTTCCGATGCCTGCCCTGTCAGGATCATTCAGAACAACTAGAAGGAAGATGTGGGAGTGGAAACAGCAATACACCATTGTCTTTCTTGTACAGCTGTAAATAATATGTGGTGCTAGCAGATGTATTAATAATTACAGCAGTGCACTATTGTGGGTGAAAGAATTGCATTGTCTGCAAGGTCAACTGAAAAACATCAGAAAAAAAGTAGTATTTGTGGAAAGTGTATGAATTCTTCATTATTTTAACTCTTATTTACTGAAGAACATCTGGCCGACTACCAAACAGCTCTGTCTTCTTTTACTTGCTACATTTCTACACAAGCATGTTAGTGTCTTGATCAGCTCATCAGTGGTTGCTATGCAGAAAAATAGTACGTATATACACACATACAAATGTGGTGATTTCTGATATGCTTTTCTATTCGGTGTGCTCTGAATGCAAAACACATTCAGACAGGATTAGATTCTACCTACCAGGCTTATTGACTGGTGCCACATGATGACCACTGACAGCAAAGTTTGCATCATAGCTGCATCTAAAGCAGCATCTTCTCAATGTGATTTTCTAGTGAGGCTTGGGAGGTCCCAGATTTTCTGCTGCAAAACCTTATTCCTTGTTTCAAGTGTAGGGTATCAAGGAGTGACCAGATGGATCTGCTGAATTGCTCCTTGTGTTTCCCATCTCTGGTAGAAAATTCCCCATGTCCTTTGCACGCTTGCTGTAGAGCCAGCACAGCCATTTCTATCTCCGGTATCTCTACAAAAGGGATGGGGAGGCACTGATCTCTTCTTCAGCCTCATCACTTAACTTGTTTGAGATTCCTTCTCATAGATGGACTGCCCTGCAGTGAGACAGAAGTTCCTTCTCATTTATCTTTATTGGAAGGCTCTTTAAATGAGAATTCCCACTGCTCTGTTCAGCAGCTATATTCAGTTTCAACACTGTTGTCAGCTTTCTACCAGTGCAGCTAGTTTGGAGAGCCTCTTCTCTTTGTAGCTTTTCCATTTAAGATGCCTAGGTGGAAAACTCTTAACAGGGTCAAGCAATCTCATCTCTTTCTCTCACGTTGGCTACTGTTCTATGAGCATCTACTAACCAGTGCTGTGCCAATGAACATATTTAGATTTCAAACCTTCTGACTGTATTTCCAGGAGCTTCCATTTCAATTGGTTTCCTTCTCTACATTCATGATCTAACTGTACTTTTCCAGTTGAGAACTGCACAAACTGATGGTGCCCAATTGTAGCTGTTGACATGGAAATATTTTAAGAAACTGTTTGTCAGAGTGGTTGCTTTTTCAAGTAGAACAGACAAAGCTTAACTGCATGTTTTGCTGACTCACTTTCAGCCATTTTAAACCTCAGACAGTTTATCTTCATTGTCACTTTCCCCCTCTGCACTGACAGATCACGTTCTGAGTCTCTGCTTAGAAATGAGGCTGTCTGAAGCTGTGACTATCTTGGTTATAGAAATTTCAAACAAACCCTATTTCCACACGTGGCCAAGTTCTTCATCATCATCTTCTAGCTTGAAAATGATTCTAGCTGATGCTTTCCTGCCAGATGAGGCTCTGAACCAGTATGCAGGCAGTCCCACTGGGGAATTGGAAAGCAGAATACATGTGCAATGAAAAGCAATTAAAGTATCTCTTAAGAAAAGAAAAAGGTGTGTTGCTTCTTTAGAACAGGCATCACATGTCAAGCAATGTACCTGTTCTGGGACTGGATTATTTTAATAACTTATGAAACAGAAAAATAAGGAAAATGGCCAGAAGTATGCACTACTTATTTCTACTGAAGCTGCTTCAGCAGGCATTAATAATTTAGCACTAAGGACACGATTTCAGATCTTAGCCAATTATTTCATATCTAACAAGTTTTACTGATAATGTAAAGATAAGATGAATTAGACAAGAAAGGCTTTGATAAGGAGCTGCTTTGTATTCTGAGCTTTAAGCAGAGCTTGTTATCTGAGATTACTGTAGGCTGCAGTGTATTTATGTGAGGCTCTAGGTGCTTAGTACCATGTGCAATAGCTTTTCATCTTGAACAGAAATTCTATAATTTGCAGAGCTACAGCCACAATTAAATGCAAAATAATCTGTTTTTCCTCCCTTTTTGCCACAACTGCAGATTCAACCCTCGGTGATAGAGCTGCTGCTTCACATTGCAGCTGGGCAGAGTGCATTGGCCTGGGGTGATATGTGGTCTTTCCAGGCAGCAGCATCAGTGCAGCTCAAGTGCCCAGCATCTCTGAGATCTCATGCTGCATGCCTGGGGTCACCAGACCCCATACTGAACTTCAAAGAAGTGAGTTGATGTGCGAGAAGTATGTGAGATTCAGAACCACATCTCAGGAAGGAGTCAGTTGGACTCATTTCACACTGGATACTGAAGAGTATCAGTATGAAGATCTGATAAACATGTAGCTATGAAGTGTCAAGCCAAGGCGAGGCTGTTTTGACTGATTTGTTTACATGTTCTGTTTTCACTCTCCATTAACTGCTTCTTTTTTGTCTCTGACATGTTATTAAAAATTGCAGACTAACCTCGTTTTTCCTTAACTGTTCACAAGTATCTGTGCTGCAAAATAAAAAGAAATGTAGTAATCATCAGGAAAAACTGCTGCAGTTTTTGAGGTGCCTGATTGTTTCAATTGAAGATATATCAAGCGCGTTGACTATGGGCGATATTGGTGGACAGTTGCACTCGATGATTTTAGAGGTCTTTTCCAACTTCAACAACCTTCACAGCTGTGTGTCTTAGAGCATTTCAGTTAAAGACCTTCGAAAATTTCACAGGTGTAATTGAAAGTGTGAAATGCTGTAGCTCCTGTGACATCAGAGAGATCACCTCAACAAATTGAGTCAATCACCAGACATTCCCTGTTCTTAATTTTCAGTTGATTATTTAAAATTTCTTATATAGTCTGTACTTAGCGCAGCGGGATGAGAAAGATGGTTGTTTTTGTAACTGCCAGTAAATGATCTTCCAAATCACATAACCACTCTGAGGCTCTTCAGAAAACACTGCATTTGCATTACTGTATATGAGAGTTATCTCATTTTCCTGCTTATTTTACATATAATCATAAGTTATGTGAGCCAGATACTACACACAAATTTCAAAATAATATCTGTATCAGACGTATTGCCTGTTGTCTTAGGTGATCTTCTCTTCCACCACATCCCTCATCCTTCTCTGTTTCTCAGTGTCTCTTATAACAAAAAAACAGCTAAGTGAGTATTCAATTAATACTGGTTCAGATCCTGAACAAGTACCCGAGGAAAAGGTCTCTCAAGCATGTAAGAGTGACCTTCCTTGCTTTGAAAAATAAAGATTAGCACCTTGGTTCTGACTCTGAGCACTGCTCACTGAAGCCAATGAAAATGCTCACTGCTGCCAGCAGGATCTGGAGAAGATCCCATATTCAGAGAACGAACAGCTGAAAAGTAGTAACAACTCAGACACTCATACAAAACCAGTACATGTGAAATGAGTCACTTTCCAAACCAGTCTCAATTTTCCAGTCTGAAAAGACATTTCAAGTTCAACAGTCCATTCACAAGTGTAGGTTTTGTGTGCATTTTTCTCGTCACTTCCAAACATGTCCGATAAACACCATCATAAAACCCAACTTTCTACACTGTCATTTAACACAGATTTTCCAAATGCAGCTCTTTGCTGTCGTCTATAATTTGGACCATTCAGTTGCCTAACAATAAGCTGAGGTAAGTGAACAAACTGCACTAAAATTTCAATTATCCCCACTTGCCTTTCAGTAAAGAGAATTTTAAGAGTTTCTATCATTCTATTAAAGCACAGGCACAATTCTGTAAGCTGTAGCTATTTCTCTATCAAATTCAAACAGTAATACCTACGTGTCAAACTAAAACCCTGTCCCCAGAAATTCAGACTAACAGTGCTGTGAGGCCTGAGAGGGATGTACAGAGTGATGCCATAGTTGGTCTCAAAGACTCTGCCAGGTTTCTTCCAACTCGGTATATTGTATGAATTCTAAACTCATCGAGCTTGAAGACCATGACCTGAAAATGGGTGTGTCATCAACAACTTTCAGCAGCGCTAATTGAAGTTGCAAACTAATTTAGAAGGAATTTTGAAGGATAAGAATTCACAGCAGAAACAGCTGTAGAGAATGACGTTACAGCTTCAAGGAGGTTACAACTTCTACAGTATATGCACACTGTGTGTTCCAGTGTGGGTGGGATTCAAGTCACAAAACTTCAAGTGATTGTAATATAGATGTTTGCATCTCGGCTAATCACTTGAGGCTCCTTCCACTCATCTGTGAGAAACAGACATTCTTAGAGCATGATTTGTCCGAGCAATCTACTTCTGAATTAGATGAATTGTTCTCTGAAAGTGCTAAGAGCACAGCATTGACTCTAGACAGAGACTGGGCAACTAGCTTAAATGAAGACAAGGTACATGAGAATACAGCATATATTTACCACTAACATATACCCATACAGATATTTATATAAGCATTTATAATCTCCTTGCAATATTTAGGTATGAGCATTTCATATAGCTCTCTCTCTGCTTCCCTTGGTAAATCTTCCCAACACCCATACTGACATTGCCATGTGCGAAGATTTCACTGCTGGGATGTCTTCAAAGCTTACATTTATCATGTGGATGTCAGACTGCTCTTATCAAAACCTGCTGTGCGGCTTTCCCAGGAGAGTTCTGTTGATGGAGCCTTGATCTGATGCTCAGAGATCTACAGGGATTCACTGTCTCCAAAAAGACAGGGAGATTGAAGGCTGTAACAGACATCACATGAAACCAGCCCTGCATGCCACAAGCAACCTTCATAAGCTGCTTCAGCCAAACTCTTCAGTTATAATTTGGCAAAGTTCTCAAGTTAGAATTTCTATGATTTGTTGACAACCAACTTCTCTCAGAGCAATAAGGCATCATGCTGATTTCTTAGAAGTTTGGGAAATGCACATAAAAGTGTCTAAGACCTAATGGAGAATTTATTGAGCTGGGAGTTGGAGTAAACAACCCAAAGTGTCTCAACCTTGACTCCCTTCCAGCTGCTGCTAAGTTGCTATGGCAAATCTTTAGATTCTGTTCCTTAGGGCTCAATGACAACGAACCAAAACACATTCATTTTTAATATACAATGCTTTGTTTGCACAGCACATTCCTATCAAAGCTACAAAATGCTTAGCATTAATTCCATTTAGGAGAAATTCCAGCTCCCAAAATTACAGCTGGATCTACCCCTGTCCCAGCTCTGATTTCCACACCCACCTTTATACCTATTAGTACAATTTGCTTTGTACTGATAGATTTGAAAGCAGGGCTGGAGTTGAAATATCTGCATTTCAAGGACCTCGACCAGCCCCTTTATACAGGGCAAACAGCCACAATCAGGTGCACTGATTTTGCACTGACCGTATCAAACAGATTTTAAACAGTAAAACAGCAGTCAGAGGACAGAGGTGTTGATAAAGCTTTTGAGTTATTACTGCTGAGTGATACAGCAGCACAGCACCTGATTGTGGTTTTGGCCCATCGGAATTTTTAATTACATTCATTACTTCAGAAGTTGTCTGGTCTGAATAAAGATTAAATGCACTCTGTCTGTTTATTCCAAGCTTATCAATCGCAAAACATAAGAAACTCTTGGAATCCCTATGGTTGCTTGAAAGCCTTTTCTTTGTGCGCCTAGCAGCAATAAAGCATGTGTTACTGAAATGTCTACTTTTACCCTCAGAAATACAGAACATGTACTTTAAGTTCAGGAGGAATCAAGTAAATCAACAGAAGAAAATCTCTTCATCACATATAGCTCTCAGTTTCCTCCAAAGGTAGATAATTTTACATGGAAGTTTCAATGGCTGCTTGCATGCACCAAACTTCATAAAGGACTGCATTTCCCTAATGCATGACTCTTCAAAGCACTGCCATTTTTCAGTCTTTGGATTGAATAATGTGATCTGGCATTTCTTAAGAGTCCCCACATGCTGACTAAAAACATTTGGCTGTGAATCTGGATCTAGAAGGACATAGCAAAGCATGTATCTATTTTAAGACGTTATTTTAAGAAATACATAGTCTTACAGGAGCAGATTTTAAAAACTTGAACAAAAAAAGACAAAAAAAGGGAAGTGAAGAATTTGCATATAAAAAACTGAAAGGACCTATGTGTGTACATAGCCCAGTGCAGCATTTGGTTGGTGAAAAGTTTGTTTACTTCCCTCATTAATCATGAGCTGATAGCTGAATTCCAATGAATTAGAAAGGATAACAGTGGAATTTTTTATCCTCTCATGTCAGTTATTGAATTCAAATTAAGTTCATTCACCACTAGCAACAAATGAATTATAAATAATAGAACTTGCTGTTTCACACTTTCGGTGTTTTTTTTCCCTCATTGGAGATATTAAGTGCCAAAGAGAATGTGGGCTCCTAATTAACAGCAAGTCCCACTGCTCAGTCCTCCCTTGATGTCTCTTAGTACTTTGCCATTAGTGGTGTGAGCTCTCTGAAAACACCCCAAACAGAGACATAGTTTTCTGATACAAAAGAAACAGACAGTACATAAGAAACTTTTCAGTAAATTCCTGGAAAATATTCTAAGAAGAAGCAGAAAGTCTGAATACAGACAGGGATAATGAATAACAACAACAACAACAACAACAAAAGTCAGAAACACTGAAGTATGCACAGAAAAAAGTCCATGTCAAAAGGTGACACAATTTATCCTGAATAAATAATTCTCAATTGCTTTCCTGTGGAATCTGCATTTATGTGTGACTTTTAATTTCTTTCAGCTGACTAATTCTAGTCTTACATTGAAACTATTATCTCTGTGTTACACTTTCACCTCTCTTCATTTCATGTAACTACTTTTATACATCTCAATTAAAATACTGCACTATTACATTAGGGGTCTGGATTGCTCTCTAGATACAGATATAGAAACATAAGTTTTTATGGAGAGAATACTTTTATCACAGATGTCTAGAACAGGTTAGATGAATAAGACCCAGGCAGATCCCCTCCCTGGAGATGCCCTTCTCTTTCCATCCAAAGGGAACCTCAGAGTGACTAGCTAAGATATAGATGAATGCTCTGGTCATTAAGAGTTAAGGGAAATGAACACAGAGAAGACGATGCTTGCGTAGTGGACCACAAGCAAATAAAATGATGGATCAAAAAATGGTTTATTGGCATGCCATGTTTTCTGAAGAGTTTTCCAAGACAGCAGTGAGACTGAAGGAAGGTGCCTGCGGGCTGAGAGGGGGTCCTCAAAACAGAGGTGAAATCCCACAGCCCAGCAAATGTTGGGGTTGGGGGAAATCAGAAAATGCATGGGAAATAAGAAAACTGCACCCGATGAGCCCTACATCTCCTGGGAGGTCTCCTCACAGAGCACTGGTTTTTCTCGCACTCTTTTCTGTTGGCTTTTCGATGAGCAGACTATGATAGATATTTTCAATGTATGTGGATCTTCATTTTATTTCCTTGCAGTGGTATTTGCTTTGATTAAGCTCTCCGGCTAAAAAATAACTTTGCTTATGTTCAGTGAAGGACAGCAAAATCACTACATACCAAAGAAAGGAAAACAGAAAGAAAATCGTTAACTTGTCTTTACAACTGCAGATTTGCAACATACGGTAATTTGCCTCCAGTTCTTTTGCAGATTTTCTCCAGGATAATCCACTGAAGTAGAAATGCCTTGAGTTATAAGAATACTAAAATACACTGAATCCCAGGCGTTTTACAGGGTCACTGGTTGTAAAGAGTTTATCCATAAAGTGCACTGAAAATTTTAATCTCAGTAAACAAGCACATTTCCCAATCCATATTTATTTTTTTCCACAGTGCTCAATGTAGACATAAGCTACCTTTTTAATTACTGTATGACTTGAAGAAGCAGTGCTTAGTTCAATGCTCCAGGCACTGCTGCACTGCACATTATAATGATATTTAAAATACAGAGTTTCCCAAGTAGATTTCTCGGAGCTGGACACAGCCATTTGTGTGGGTTTGATTGCACAAATTTACGTTAACAAATGTGACGGAGGCTTTTGAGGTTTTTTTCTTGAGAGGTTTGGGGTATTTTTTGGAACAAGTCTGGAATAAAAAAACAAATTTTACATTTATGATTTGGGAAGTGATATTTAGATATGTGTCTAAGACCGCAAAGACTTCTGTATTGAAGCACCAAGGCATATCAGCTTAGTGAGAACAGACTACATGCAGAATACATAAGCTAGTAGAAAACACAGAGGACCAAGGCTACTCCAGATTCTGCAGAGATTTATTAGCTTGGCTTGGTGTGGAAGCTAACAAGCCCTTATTCTCAGCAGGGCTTACCAGATCCATGTTGATAGAGGGGTAATGAGTTCTGATGAAGCTCAAACCAGCAAATTGTTCAGGTCCCTTTGCGTGTACACTTGAATTGACTTGTGGTTGCTGGCATGGATTTCTCATGCCATTGTTCCCTACGTTTTGGTTTCCCAGCTTTCCTCACAGCAAAGCAAGCTTCATCTGTTCCTACATGTCCAATGACTGTAGCTTTTCTGAAAATGCAATTTCAAGTGTTTGACCAAAACTCCCTACGACTAAATCACTCATTGTTAGGTCTGGAAAATATCCAGTCAAGGTGGAGTAGGTTCAGAAGTCAACTCAAAGCCAGAGAGGCCAGAAGAGATCAGAGATACATCAAAGCCATGACACTTTCAACCTGATCTTGTCCAATAGTTCCCTGCTAACACTGATCCACAACATGTCAGTTCTTGCCCTTTCTGGCAACAGTACCAATTAGAGCTCAATGTGGTTGCTGCTCACTAGAATGAGACTATCAGTGCTAGTATTTTTTTCCATCCTTCCGTGTTACTTTATCCCTTCACGTTGAGGGCATAATGACAAAATGGAGAATTTAGCCTTAATTGGATCTCTGCAATGTTATCACCTGAATTAGCTCCCCCATGAATAATTATCACTGCCTGGAGGCTGACAAATTGCTTCCCTCTACTTCATGATTGTCAGGAATTTCAAATTACATGCTGAGCATGAGGGAAAAAAATAAAAAATGAAAAACCTAGAGAAGCATATTTATTAAGATTATTAAAATATTTGGCACTGAGTCCTATAGTCTCTCAGGGTCCCCAAAGGCATGAGTGACAGCAAGAACTTTTCTAGAGCCAATTTCACAACTCTTGGTCTTTCAGCCAGAAATGATTTCCATCAACAGACTTGCTCAGTCCAAGCAAAACTGTGACTGCTACACCTGGCCCACAGTTAGGCAATTCCTGTGTTGCTCACTGCCCCATTTAAGGGGCACATCATCTTGTTAAGTGTCTCTTCTGCATATTTGATCTTGCAAGGTAGATGGTAAATTTATTGTAATATGGAGGAGAAGAGGAGGCTCAAGGGAGACCTTATCGGTCACTACAACTCCCTGAAAGGAGGTTGTAATAAGCCGGGGCTTGGCCTCTTCTCTTGTGTAACGAGCAATAGGATAAGAGAGAATGGTCTCAAGTTGTGCCAGAGGAGATTCAGGTTGGAAGTAGGAAAAACTTTTATCAGAGAGAGTGGTGAGACATTGGAACAGGCTGCCCAGGAAGGTGATGGAGTCACCATCCTTGGAGGTGTTCAAGAAACGTTTAGATGCGGCACTGAGGGACGTGGTTAGTGGGCAATACTGGTGGTAGGTGGATGGTTGGACTAGATGATCTAAGAGGTCTTTTCTACCCTTAATGATTCTACGATTCTATGAGCAAGGGGACAACAGCAGACTGGCACATGTTTAGAACAGTATATGAAAGTCTTTGCTTTGGAGGATGATTCACAGAGAAAGTACTTTTTATGACAGCAATCATTCCATGTCTGGTTAAGGCCCCATACAGGATCGCAATGCATCACTACACCACAAAATCCATCTTGGATATCGAAAGAGCTGACAACGGCTAAGAAATCTTCATCTCATTAAACCGAATCACTACAAAAGTATTACGCTCTTTGAAAACAGCTCGAAATGATAGGATTAAGCATTATGGCATTATTCAATTTTCACATTAATGATGTTGTGATTGTAAGATTGATGCATTTCGCAATTCAATTCAGTTCAGCTCCTCAAACTTTCTTCACTACCCAGCTGAACCCATAGCACAAAAGTCAATCGTGGACCAGAAAGCTGGTGACATGTTCCCAGGAGAAAGCTCTCCCTGCTCACCTGACATACAGTGACCTCTTCTGATTAGTCCTCAGGGAGCCAGACCCAGAACTCATGCTGTGATTCATCATCTGCTCACGCAGGTCATGGATTTTTGCCTCAAACCGAGCGTACTCTGAGGAGATAAAAAAACACAGAATAAGGATATTTTAGTTTTCTTGACCTATATAATCATTAAGACTGCTAAATGTAAATGAATATTAACTTAACAAGAGTAAAGCATGTCCTGAAAATTGAGGTCTAGTAGAATCTCTTTGGTAAATATATGACTTTTTTTATTGCAGTACATGAAACTTTCAGCACTTTCCATACTGACTGTGCAGTCCCTCAAATAGCTAGATCTTCTTTCCTGGGTTTCAATGAATAGAATTAGGTTTAAAATGCGTTACTGAGTACTCTGCAGTCTGCAAAAGGGATGTTAAAAACAGATCCCTACTATATCATTTCTTCTTCCAAACAATGAGATACCTTGATAGGGTCAATGGAATGATGCACTGAAGTTATTAATTATTCAAGTAATGAGTATAAAATCTCTCTAAACTGAAGGAAATACATCAAAGTCCAATTATCCCCCCAAAATGAGATTTTTGAAAAAAGCTTTTATTTCTTGAAACCAACAATGTAAAGCAATGCTCCAGCAACACAGAGAATCATAACTCAACCCCAAACTGAGAAATCTACCCATGTGAGCTGAAGACTAACTTGAGGGGGTGGACAAAGATTCATTTCACTGAGTCAGTGACACTTCGAAGAGTAAGATGTTGTAGACTGATGCCAGCAAATAGAAAATGATGTTCCCCACATTTCACCATTTTATTACACTGACTTCAAAAGCAGGATCTAGAATCATAGAATCATAGCATTGTTAAGGTTGGAAGAAACCATCCAGTCCAACCATCAGCCCATCACACATTCCCATTAAACCATGTCCTTCAGTGCCACATCTCCACATTTCTTGAACACCTCCAGGAATGGTGACTCTACCAGCGCCCTGCACAGCCTGTTCCAGTGCCTCACCACTCTTTCTGAGAATAAATTTTTCTTATTATCCAACCTGAACCTCCCATGGAGCAACTTAAAGCCATTCCCTCTCATTCCATCACTGTTACCTGGCAGAAGAGGCCAACCACCAACCCACTACAACCTCATTTAGGTTTCTCCACAGCAGGTCTGGAGGAGAAGCAAAACCAGCAGTCAAGGTTTCTTCCCTTAAAGGATGGCTGTACAACTCAACAGATCACATCACCTCTTAGTTTATGCAAATAAATCTGTGCTGTGCACTTACAAACTATCAGTCTGCTCCCTGTTTGCTGCTGTTTGAGCTACGTGAGAGCTCTGTAGGACAGCAATGTTCTCATTTTCCCCTAGCGGAAATTTCAGCATTATTTTTGTTCAATAATTTGCTGTTCACACTGGCTCCTTTTCCAGAATGTCTTTAACAACTAATTCATTTTATTTGATGCCCTTTAACTTTTCATTGGATAACCACATTTGACATTTTCAAGATCCCACATTTTGTACAGTCACTAGCTACCATCAGAATGCCTAACCAGAGTGGTTTAATTTGAGCTTCTGTGTACTTATTTATTTATTTACTTACTTTAATTTTTCCTCTTGTTACAGTTAGGCTCATTTTCCACTGAGCTTCTTTGGCGTTGTTTACTGAATTTTCTAAGTGACAGTGTCTACTTTGGCAATCAGCTGGGAAGTGCTGCTGGGATATAGGCTCTTCAGCCTTCCCACGTACCTGTGACTTCACCAACTGCAGCTGAAATTCTGCATGTCAGGAGAACAGACACTCCTACATACAGACTGTATTTCAGAATTATTCTTTAGATCGTTTCTTATTTCTTTCACCTACAGCACATCTTCAAAATTCTCGGTGATTTAAAAGCCTTGAAGGGACTAATGCTCCTACAAACCTGTGTTGTTTTGTAAAGTGGGGTTTACTTCTGAAATATTTATCCCAGTCTAGGATTTATGTTTTCTCTATGTGAGTCATATTTGTTCTATTCTCCTGCTCTACAGTTCATTTAGTAAATAACCATCTTCCAACCAGGGATTTGTCTAAAACTGCTATTTCATTATAACAGACTTAACATTTCTTCTTGGCAAACAGGAAAGGTGAACTTAACAAGAAAGATCCTCCATTTCTGTAGCTCACATATTAGTCTTCTGCATAAAGACGGAATACTATGATATCAGGGTTTTTGCTAGGTCTGTTTCGTGTGCTGGATACATGAAAGAAGATAGTGAAGATGTAGATGGACGGGGTGCTAAGCACCCTGATTGACCTGTATGTGTCCCTGTTCATTGCAGGGGAGCTGAACTAGATGATGATTAGAGGTCCCTTCCAATTCAAATGGTTCTTCTAAATAGTGGTTTTAATGGTTTGAATCAAGAGTGATTCTATATAGCACAATTCAGTTTCTTTGATGTTTTCTACCTGGATGAGGCCAAAGATTTGAATGATTTGCATCAGAGCAGCTGTGTAATGGCAGCTTTCTCTTACTAAACAACCATGTCCCAGGCAGACTCTGTATGGAAGGTGTGGGAGTGAAAGTGAGAAGAGAGGACTGAAAATCTGACTCTAACACAACACCCAGCTACTTGCAACTCCAACATCAGCATGCGATGCTCAGATGACTATGGGTTGGTCGATGATGCTATTACAGCTTTTATTCTGACTTGCAAGGGCACTTAGAACTTAACTTGGAATTTAATCACAGAATGGCTTGGGTTGGAAGGAACCTCAAAGATTATCCAGTTCCAACCCTGTGCTGAGGGCAGGGAAACTAACTGCTAGATGAGTCGTTATTGATAGATTTCAATTGATTACAAACTTATTCTAAATAATCTCTGTTTCCAGAAGACATTTTGAAACCACAGCACATATTAAAATTTGTCTAATAAATGTGTGGTGGGAGTTCAGAATTCAAATGACTACTCCCTGTTTCATTTTAAGAAATACTAAAATAAGAACGATCATTCTTTTCCTTTGTGTTCTTGAGGGTTTTTTTCCCCCCTTTGGCTTAAAATATATGACAATTGGAAAATAACCAATTTTATGGCTCCGTATTTTCCCACATTACCACCTTCGTGTTATACACCAAAAAAAGCCATCCTGAAATATACCCCTGCCCCTTTCTCCTGACAAAAATCTGGACCACAAAATAGAAAGACAGTCAATGCAGGTAGTATTTAACCCAGCTCAGATCAGCTTCTTTAATCTCAGTCCTCATTCTTCTCTTACTGATGCCTACATACTATAGTGACTGCTGCATTTGAAGTGTGAATAGGGAATGAAAGAACAATGCTCCATTTCTGCTATCAGAACTGCCATGTTAGTCCTCCCCACTGGGAAAAGGCCCTTTTTTTCTTGCACTTCTTTATATATGGGGTCATTCCAGAGGACCTGTTTCCTAATAGCTTTGCATTTGCTAGCTGTGAGCAAGGGGCAGTACTGGAGTCTGGAAAAATGTTTCATGCTTCCTTCAGATTCACCTCTGAATCTAAATAACACACTTGAAAGGTTCCCATGCAATTAAAAGGGCACTAAAGTTGTGACATACTGACAAGAAAGGCAGTTAAGGCTGATTCACTAATTTTATGCCCTTTCAAGAAAGATAGAAGTATTGCTGCTGGAGTGCATCTTAGTAAAATTTGCCAAATTTTTACATACCAAAATCCATCTGCAGAGGTTCAACCAATTGCCTGAATCACTAATGATCTAACAAACTAATTCTGGTAGCTTATGAAAGTGATAAAATCACATAGTAGGTGAAAGGGCAAATAAATGACCAAACGAAAATCTATTAATTGCTGAGGTCAGACAGGCTTGGGTCAGTGTTTGGAAGGCTGTGCGAAGGAAAAGAATGTGGGGGTGTTAGCTGACATCAGGCTGAACATGAGCCAGCAGGGTGCCCAGGAGGCCGATGGCATCCTGGTTTGTATCAAAAATAAGGCAGCCATCAGGACAGGGAGGAAATCATCCCCTGCTCTGGAGAGGTTGCACGTCCAGTACGGTGTTCAGTTTTGTGCCACTCACTAGAAGTAAGACATCAAGGCCCTGGAGTGTGTCTAGAGAAGGGTAACAAAACTGTGAAAGATCTGGCTGAGGGAGTGGCTGAGGGAATTGGGATTATTTAGTTTGGAGAAGAGGAGGCTCAGGAGAGACCTTATCATCCTCTACAGCTTCATGATAAGAGGTTGTAGTGAGGTAGGTGTTGGCCTCTTCTCCCATGTAACAGTCATAGGATGAGAGGGAATGGCCTCAAGCTGTGTCAGGGAAGGTTCAGTTTGGATAGTATGAAAAGCTTTTATCAGAAAGAGTGGTGAAGCATTGGCACAGGCTGCCCAGGGAAGTGGGGGAGTCAATGTCCCCGGAGGTGTTCAAGAAAAGCATAGATCTGGCACTGACAGACGTGGTTTAGAGTGGTCACAGGGTTGATGGTTGTAGAAGTAGAAGAAGTGGTCTTTCCAACCTTAATGAACCTATGATTATATGAAAAATGGTCTAAAAGACTATTTATTATACCTGAGGATATAAGAAAGCACTCGGAAGTCTAAGGTGCACTTGAGAGAACAGAAATGAACACAAAAGACTAACCATGAAGAGATTTTTAGAAGATTGTAGTGGAAAACAAAATATTTCTAAATTTAGAAATAGCAAAGAGATTCTATATTAGATGGCTTTTTTGATGAGAATTTTTGGTCATAAAATAAAAAATAACTGAGATAAAAGAATCGAGATGCAGCAGCTCTTTTACATGAAGAAGTTCCTGAGTTTCTTGAAGCTACAATGCCATTATTTTTCACTTTTGAGTTTGTAGTACAATTTGTAGCTTTGACTAAATTTTGAAATCATGAAAACAAAAAACCTGATCTTACAAATAAAGTTAAGCAACTGAAGTGCTGACAGTATACAACAGTGAAAACAGTAGTACAGCTTCACAGTTCAAGTCCTTATTAGTTTGAACATTTAGTGTTGACATTTTTAGAGAGAGAGAAATTCATTCTGTCAGCAGGTATTAAAATTTGCTTTCCCTGTGTAATTCAGGGTCATCACTGTTTGCTCTTAGATTATAACAGATTTCCTAATTGCTGCCTCTCTAACCCACTTCAGCAAATGTTGAAGCAGTGATTGTTAATAACACAAGTGGGAGGTTGGAAAAGGCACTGTATGTATCTTGGACTCCACTGGAGTGTGGAAGGAATGTAGAAGTCAAACGACTGAATTTTAACAGTCAACAGTACAACGACAACAACAACATCAACAAAACCCAAAATAAACTAAAAAGGAATTAGTTAAGAGACAGAATTTTATCGTCTCCAAAAGGGTATGTCAAATACCTCTAGAGTCTATAACAAAAGGGATGGCTGCCAGACCAGCTTCTCCATCAGTATCAATTTGGCATCATTTCAGTGGATCCAGGCCAGTTTAAACCTTCTGTGATGTTTTTAAAATTCTGTTTTGTGGAAATACAAATTGTATGCCACTATGGTGAGTCATGAACTTATTGCCTTGGACATCTGAGATAGCAACAAGAATGATACTATTATTATGGTAACATTATTTATGCTATTTATGCAAATCTTTTTTTTTTTTTTTTTTCTCCTCCGTCTTGCCTTAGCAGATAGCTTGGCTGAATGGTTTAAGATTTAAAATAATAGAAAAATGTGTTTTTTTCCATTTCTTCCCTTTCCCTGCAATGCTGTCGAGTCACCATCTCGCCTTACACACAGAAACTAGAGGAAGGTTTTTTTAAAAATAAGAGTAGTGAGGTATTGGAACAGGTTGCCTAAAGAGGTGGTGGATGACCCATCCCCAGACACATTCAAGGTCAGGATGGATGGGGCTCTGAGCATGTGATGGAGCTGTAGGTGTCCCTGTTTGTTGCAGGGGAGTTGGACTAGATGGCCTTTAAGGGTCCCTTCCAATTCAAACAATTCTGTGATTCTCAATTTGATAATTGCTTTCCACTGATTTATAATGTGAACCTCAGTGATTTACAAAGAGTAAGCCTTATACATCAGTACATAATGCAGCAATTTTCATGTTCAATTGATGCAGCATCTCTGGCTATGCCTGTCAGGGTCCTAGCATGGAGCCTCTGATCAATACACATAAAATCAAAAGAGAAGGAGTGGGCAAAAGACATGAACTGCTGTGACTCTTTTGTTTAATATTTATCGTTAATCAGTTTTTGCTAAAAGTACTCTGACCATTGTTTTCAGATGACTACAAGTTCAATTCGATAGTTTTTGTAGCCTGAGATATCAAGCATTTACATAGCAAGCTAATGATGGTGGAAAATCTTTGTGGTCTGTAGTAATTTCTTAAAGGATAAACAAAGAAACATCCTCTGGTTAGATACAATTCTCTGTACGTTTGCTTCCTATATGCATCAGATACGTTATGTCCCATGTTGGTCACTGCCAGGGATGTGATTATGGACCAATGGGATTTGGATCTCACATTGTACCATAAGGGCTATGCTTTTAATATGTCCCAAAGTACAGTTAGACATAACATTAGCTAATTCATCATTTGACAGGAAAAAAATGCACACAGAATCTAACACCACTGGTAGACACTGCAATACTGTACATTATTTACTGGAGAAAGTATTGTTTGAATAGACTTACTCCATTCACTATGCACCGAGCAACAGAACATGTTAGACTCCTATTTCTTATCAGTCATACAGCTCCCTTGAGCTCACTCAAAGGAAATGAAAAACACAGATTTCAATACTGAGGAAAGGAAGGATACATTTACATTTTATTAGTTTTTATGAGTTTGAATATATCACCTTGTTTTTATTGGAATACTTTCTACACACCTTTTCAGGAAGCTTTCAGCAATAATGACAAAGGTGTACTTATTGACTTTACTCATTGCTTTGGCCTTTAAAACTTCAGCACAGTAGGACAAATAATGTCTTTTATATATATATATATTAGATTGTTGTCTTCCTAATCTACAGGTATTTACATTGGAGCATGCCTTCTAATTAAAATTGTGTTATGTAGCTGGCCTGCTTGCCTAAATATCACTGCTATCTTTATTTTCAGTTACTTTATCACTGAGGATAATGCTGCTTCCATCCGTTGCACCGTTAGATACAGCCTTTATATTGTGTTAGTTGTGAATATAAATACACCTGAAACGATATCTTCCTCCCACGATACATTCAGGAGACTAATACTGTGTTCTATTCATAGTCAGAGGGAATATAATTCCAATCCAAATTAGTCTTTGGAACTTTTCATTTCAGTATCTTTGTCCTGCATAATGAAAGAGACGTACTAAAATAAATCAAGCTATTATTGAGTGACAAGGACTTTGTATCCCAAAGAAGTGCTATTCTACCTGTGCTCTTAAGCCTATCCTTGGCTTCTGAAGTGTCAACTTGCATTCCCTCAGCTGGGAATTTCTTGTAGCTTCTTCCAGCCATTGAGGGAAACTGCACACCACTCAGCAGAATCACAGAATCACAGAATTGTAGGGGTTGGAAGGGACCTCAGAGATCATCGAGTCCAACCCCCTGCCAAAGCA
>JAOWBP010050671.1:0-18421 GCA_028571105.1 Tragopan temminckii | reverse complement strand
GAAGGAAGGAAGGAAAATATTTAAATATTTGTTCAGTTTATTCAGAAAATAGAGAAAATACAAATATTTTTGTCTATTGAAGGGAAAAAAAAGTTGCATTCTAGGTAAATTAATGGGATTGCATCTGAAATTCTGTACGATTTAAAAAAGAATTTTCACTGCTTCTTTCAGGACAATTTCCTCTTCATAGCTAATGCTCTTTTCTCTCTGAAAAGCATATATGAATTGTTTCCTAACTTCTTACAGGGAAGACCAAGGGCAAAAGTATCATGGCAGAAAAATGGTTCTCCAATAGACAAGAACCAAATCAATATCCGCAACACTGAGAACGACACCATCATTTTTATCCGAAAGGCAGAAAGGAGCCACTCTGGAGAATATGACATGAAAGTGGAAGTAGAGAATTTGGTGGATAAAGCTACAATAGATATTCAAATTGTTGGTATGTTTTGAGAAACAGAAACACATGCGTGCCAGAGAAGAAGACTCCAGCCATTCCAAGCTTATAGCTGTAAAAACAGAGAAATCTTTTCTCTGCATCCAATTACTTGGTTATAGATTTGTAGTCTCTAACTAAATCTTCCTACACAATGGCATGAGCTTGTTTGAACATGCCAGTCTCTTTTTTTTGATTTTGTTTTTCTTGTTCTTATTTATTTAGAATGCAAGCCTTTTCCTTTTGACTTGTATCCATAAATGGAAATGGTTTTATAGTAAGTTTGTCATAAGTGTAACATGAAAGAAATTCTAAATGTTGGAAGTACATGAAAGCAGGAAAGAAAGATGAGAAAAAAACATTTACTTACAATTTTAACCAACATATTTATTTACATAATACACATAATAATGATTGACACTTCCTTTCTTAAGAACAAATTTTCAACTAATTATCAGGTCTTCAAAATGTCGTGCCTACCTGCAACTAAAGAGCATATGTACCTTATAAACCATAATCACAAAGTGGCCCAGTTAGGATTTTCATGATTCTGGCGTGAGTTAACTGTTGAAAGTTTCATTTCACAGCCTCAGCATTCTTTGGACATTGAGTTTGGCATATGCATGTGTAAGAAATAGACAAAGCAAATGAAGTGGAATATATATGCAGAAAAGAGACAAAAGAGAAAGTGGAAGATGTGTGTAGGAAAGAGAAATAACAGAAATATTATGAAAAATGATGACTGCCATATTTTCATTACAGATCGCCCAGGCCCACCAGAGATTGTAACTATTGAGGACGTTTGGGGAGAGAATGTAAATTTATCATGGAAGCCACCAAAAGATGATGGCAATGCTGCCATTACTGGGTACACTATTCAAAAAGCAGATAAGAAGAGCATGGTAAGTAATAAGATGTTTAAAAGGCTGATGTATTCATGAAGCTCTTCTTTTTAAAAATATAAAGCTTTATAATAATTAATGAAGGAGGACAAAGAATTGACTGGTTAATTTTTATGAAAATCTACAAGGTATTTCTAAAAATTCTAAGGATTTTCTGGCTCTAAAACCTTTGGCGTGAAACGGAAATAACAAGCAAGATATTTTTATCATTGTCATTAAACTAGCATGAAATGTAAACTTCCTTAAAAGAGAGCAGTTGGATTCTTACATTTAATGCTCATTGCAAATTAAAACACTGGAAAACTGGGACAATATTTTGGGAGTTGTGTTATCTAAAGGAATCCTTTTGCCCACTACCTAGAAAACTCATTAAATTGACCTGCTTTATGCTCTGATCAATTCATTCCTCCTGTGGATATATTTCCCTTCCCATTCTTCAGTTTTAGTCTGTCTTCAAATCGCAAGAGGAGATCTTCTTCCAGAAGAAGAAATGTTCCCGGTCTTTGAGTTACTGTCAGAGGAAGAAAGCAACAACAGCAGTCTAGGGCCCAGAGTGTCATGGGTCATTCAGGTCATAGTTCCTCCATATTCTCTGTGGTGACGAATTTTGTAATTCTGGCACAGCTGTCATTCCGCAGCAAACCATTTTGCCAAAAGACAGCTCCGTAACAATAGGTCCTCAGAGGAGTACAAAAAACTTCACAGGTTACATGGGATGGCAGTCCATCAATTTCTGAGAAATCTAAAATAAACTAACTTTTGAAGACAATCAAATACCAAAGCGAACCATGGCACAGGAAACTCAGCAAGAGTGTGTTTAAAAAAAAGAAAAAACTCTGTAAGGCAGAGTCAGGAAAAGCAAAAAACATTGTTGTCATACTTCACTTAATGTTAATTTTATTTTAGCATAAGCCTTTTTGTTAATCTCAGTTTGCTATGTAGGTGTTATGTACTAGATATAGTTTACATGTCCTATTATGGCTTGAAGACCAAAGTGCTAAAATTCTCCTCTCCACCTGAGTCTTTAAATATTTATTTTGCTCCAGAGGGATCACCTGGTTGAAAGTACGTTCTTCACAAACATTCAACCTGTGGAAGAGGGGGTACATTAGTGCACTGGCCCCTCGTGAGGATGTGTCACAGCCGAGGGCTTTGTTTTTCTCCCCAGTCTGCAGTTTTCTTATCTGCAGAAGTACTTGTTCAGTCAGCAGTGTAGAAGAGAAATGAAGAGCCTGCCTCGCCTCACAAAGAATAACCTTTGTAATGTTGAATTTCCCAAACAGAAACCTTTAGGCTAACAGAGTGTAACTATTCAGTAGGATCCACTTTCCATTCAGCCTTCACTTCTCAGTAGTGAATTCTGCGTATTCTCATTATTACACGTCAGATGGAATAATTATTTACCATTCACTTCAGCACATCACTCTTCATTAACATTCCTTTAAAAGAAAATTTACTATCCCAAGGTCGGTGATCCTTCCAAGCAGCATATGTGTGAAAGGTGCACTGTGCTGCAGGGAAGCTTAGCCTCTGTGTTTGTATGTTTCAGGAATGGTTCACAGTAATCGAGCACTACCACCGCACCAGTGCCACCATTAATGAGCTCGTCATAGGAAACGAGTACTACTTCCGAGTCTTCGCTGAAAACATCTGCGGCCTCAGCGAGGATGCAACGATGACCAAAGAGAGTGCTTTGATTGCAAAAGATGGTTAGCTAATTAGCTTTTCCTTATCGAAAGGGATGGGGTGTGTGTGGAGTCTGGAAGGCGATTAGACATAAAAGCCATAGATGAGGCACAATGGATAGCTAGGACATTTCACATTAGGACTTTGTTGTTTGTCCACATAGCTTATAAGTTTTTCTATGGAGTGGGACGTTTTTTCCATGTTCTGTCACTTACTGTGGTCTTGGATATCACACTCATATGACACCACTGGCAGATGTAAGTCAACAAGAGTTGGAAGAGGAGCAAAGCAGTTGCTCTGTTAAGAGCCGTGAGCCGTGGCCTCTCCATGGAGACTCAGCTCCAGCTATGCAAGTGCTGCAGTACATTTCAGGGCCAAGCCAACAAATAAGCTTAGCCCCTTGCTTCACCTCTCTAGCATGTGAACCTGGACAAACTGAATCTCTGCTATCAAAAGTTCTGATATTTCAGAAACTGTCAGCTTGGAAGAGCAATGTAAACCTGAAAAAATAAGTGTCTCTTTATGGAATGAAAATTCCACAAATTGATAGTTTAGCTGAAGAAAATCAAAGTTGATTGGTTGTGTTTTTCTAAAAGGAACGAATACATGACTGCCATGATATAGAGCACAGACAATCTGTACAACCCACATGGACAGGCTGAAAGACTGGAAGTCAGGGATAAATGGAATACACTTCCACTATTAAAAAGAAAAGTGTGTTTCTGTTAGAAATGGGATCACAAATGAAAACAGAGCTATAGGAATTGTTTTTCATCACTACTTACTCAACTCTGTCATGAAAGTAAATGTCAGGCCTAAGCAGTACTGTAGCCAGTACAGGAGATTGGAAAAGGTTTCAGTGACACAAAGGTGTCTATTGTAGCCTTTGCACAGGGAAAGATGTCAGTCTGTCCAGCTGTCTTTATTTAGTACACCATCTACTCACAAGACAAAGAGAAGCTCTCAGAACTCTATATCAAAACCAAGGGCAATAGACAATTCCCAAGTCCCCTTCCAGCCTCCCTAATGATTGAAATTACTACACCAGACTGATTCCTAAACCAGTGCAGGTCAGAATAGATGCAGACTCTCTGTAACTTTTCAAGATGTTTGGGGATTTAGTTATACTACAACGCTAGTCTTTATTAATGCATTGTTTTCATTTTATAGGTAAAGTCTACAAATACCCAGTTTACGATGACTTTGACTTCACTGAACGACCACTGTTTACTCAGCCTCTAGTCAACACGTTTGCTGTAGCTGGTTACAATGCTACTTTGAACTGCAGCGTTCGAGGCAATCCCAAGGTACAGCACAGCAGTGTCAGTTAACACATGAGAAAGTTTAACCCAACAACAAAAACTGTTACTACACAAAGCTGGCTGAAGAAAAGGAGGGGCGTGGGACCTGTGTTATAGGTATTATAACAGTTATGAAATCCCCAGATGACACAGGGAAAGGGCAAAACCTCAGGAAAAGGTGGGGTTGTACAGAGACCTACACTGACAGTAAAGGTTGTTATTAAAGTGAAGCCATAAGTACTCTACAAAAAGATAATTATGCTTTTAGTAAGTGCATTGTGGGAATGCTCCGGGAATGCATAAATTCTCAGTTCCATTGTATCTTCCAATTTGAGTTACATATTAATGAGATTTATTTTCTGCGATGAAAATTCGATCTAGTAAAATGGGAACTCCAGAGAGTTTAGGAATATGTTCACTTTCCAACAGCTTGTGGCTGTTCTTTCTGAAAATCACTGTTAAAAACATGCTTTCTGTTCTGACTCAGAGTAACTGGATATCAAAAGATAAAGCTGAAGTGTCTGCTGTTATTATAAAATATCTTACATTGATAATGAGTTTATATTTATGACTTTAATTACATGATGGGAACTGCACTGAACAACTCAGAAACAGAGGCGTGATGTAGCCTGTGTTTATGTTTAGTTAATGTTTAGCTTCCCTTCTATCTTCATTTTATCTACTTTGTACCATTTCTGAATTACTCAGCATTAACAGAGCGTCACGAGCAGTGGTAAAACATTTCCATTTGTAGGTTTGTGCATGTGGGTCTTCTTTTGTTTCTACCACAGCCCAAAATAACCTGGATGAAAAACAAGGTTGCTATACTGAATGACCCAAGGTACCGAATGTTCGGCAACCAAGGTGTCTGTACCTTGGAGATCCGCAAACCCAGTCCATATGATGGAGGCACTTACACTTGCAGAGCTGTCAATGAACTTGGAGAAGCAGAAGTTGATTGCAAACTGGAAGTAAAAGGTAAGGGTTTTAATTCATTGCAAATGCACTGTTCATCTGAACGCCATTTACACAGGAGACAAAAGTATGCAAGGCAAAAGCAAAAGGGAGATGAAACAGGTTTTTAGCTTTCCCAGATGAAAGTAACTTGGTGTTAGTACAAAATAAACTACGTTGGCAGCATTGTTTTCTCTTCGAGGGCTGTGTTGTACTTACGCTGTATCTTTTTCTTCTCGTTAGCCCCAATTCAAACATTCAGTGTTTGAAAGGACTCTTTCACAAGTGACACAATGACAGAACATAACTCTCAAAGCTCTGCAGTTTATCTGGTAAACTCTAATAAGACTCAGCCATGGAACTTTTTGAGCAAATGTTAAAAAATCATCCTGAATAGGATACAGGTCTCTGAATGAAGTGGAAAGGAGAGAAGAGAAGAAGGAAGAAACATTAATTCATGGCCAATATTGTCTGCTTTAAAATGGCATATTAAACAAAACATTTGTTTCCAAGGAAAACTTGTTAATGTAGTTTGTTAGCAAAATCACGGAGCAACACAAGCACTGTTGCCAAGAACACAAGCTACTGATATAACTGATGAATTTTCTTTAGGAGCAAAGTATTTTAAATGTTATTTTGCAAATACAGTGAAAGAGGAGAAGCATTTTAGCATTAACTGGGACACCAAGAATGACAAGAGGATTTGGATTGGACTAGCAGTTAATTTTTCTGAAAATTGTACTTTCAGAAAATTACTCCCTGGCAACAGATGTGGTCATATTTAACTGTATTAACTTTCACCAGAGGCTGTTACTTCAACTATGGAATAAGCATTTCTGAAAAAATGAATGTGAAGTTGTAAGTAAGGAAAGCTGCCTACACAGAGCCAATAGGAAGTGTTTAAGTCAGGAGTGCAGAGGGAATTTAGGCTATCTAAATATGGTCCTAATTTTATTACTTCTATCATGCTTGTCTATGAAGAAAACTATACTATTTAATATCCTCAAGCATTGTATTGTGTTGATTTTAGATTTCACTTTCCATTTTCTGTGTTTTCGGATGCATCTTGTTCCACAGCTCAAATCTGCTAGCAAGAAGCCACTGCAATAAATATATAGCCTATGAACCTGAACTTTTAACTAATATAATGAAAGTATGCATAATATCACGTTTCTTAACTGTCATGATTTATTTTTACGTTGTTGTTTAAAAGGTAATGTCCTTGAATTGGATATATGAATCTGTTTCATAATCACAAGAAAATTTTCTATTTCACAGCACAGCAGAAGACCTCATCACCAGGGAAGGTTGCTTCATCTATTTTTTATATTCATATATATTCATCTATTTTTTATACAGCAGGCAAAGTCCAAGTTAATTTGCTATTCCATCAAACTTTCTAAGTCCCCAGCCCTTCATGTCCTTAAAAAAGACAAAAATCACCTTTGATCAATACTGACAAATTTAATTGTTTACGATTGCATATTTATGTACTGCTATCTGAAATAGGCTGGAAATGGTTTGATACTTTTCCAATCAAAAGTAATTTATCTAGGGAGAAAAAAAGTTACAGTTCTGTTCACTAAAGTGGTTACTAGGTACATGTGAGATTATGATGTTCCTGAGGATCTTTGCTGAGAAGTATCTATCTAATGTTCCTATGTCCAGTTTTCTGACTAGTGTCCTGAAATAGAGAGCACACAATCCATTATGTTTGAATGCTTCCAGGTCTTTCCCAGCTACAGCTGACTCTTTCCACAATGGCTGAATTAAAGATTATATAAAAATACATATATTTATGTATCTTGCTACATGGCAACTTACACTTAGGGTAGATAACACTGAGAATAGTGACAGCTAGAATAGCAGAGGTTGTAGAGCCTTTGGTACCATGAGACTTTTAGCAGTAAAATTTATTGTTGGGTTACAATATGCATTAAATGATATCTCAAGATTGCTTCTAGCTCTGTGATTTTAAGTCACTTCCTAACATTGCCAACAAATCCTAGCAACTCAGTCAAATTCAAGCATCCTTCTGATCATCCATCCCAAAGGAAATCTCAGATAGAGATCGGGCTTGGGGCATCATGTTTTGAGGGCTGTAGTAATCATCATACCAGCTGGTTGCAGCACATCGTGCAGCCTCACTTGCTCTGATGCCCTATCTTGGGATTGTAACTGAACCCATCTACATTAGGTCCAACAGTTGCTAAGCAAGAATGAGAATGTAAGAATACTCTCTGTAGACAAAGTTCAGACTATCCTTCTCATTTTTTTTTTTTTTAATAAACCCTCCCACACTCATTGACTGCAATGTCTGTAGCACAGACACTTCTAGATTCATAAATATCTTATTTTTTTCTCAAGTAATATTTTCTTTAAAAGATCAACTGAAAAAGTATAATACTACTCCACAGACATCTTACTCAGAACATCTGATTCTACAGTGTTTTGGGTTTGCATCACACCTGAAAGAAATCCTGAAAAATGCAGTCCATTAAGCATCCCATCTGGGCTGCATGCTGTTTCTTTCCCTTTAGCTATGTGACAGATTCCTTCATCTCCTAATTACGGCATGCTTCAGAGCCCAATCTCATACCATCACCTGGTGCAGCCCCACTCCTTCCTACCATGCCTGCTTGGTCTGTTTCCTTCCCAGCACTGTGGGCTGTGAGTCCTTGTCCTCACTGAGATTCCTCTCTGCATCCTGGCAGATCTATTGGCCACTGTTTGAAGTCTCCTGACTTCAGTCCGTAGGGTTTAGACACTGGACATCTGCTGCAAGGATTCAGTGCTGATGCTCTTAACATGACTGGCAGTTCAACTAATGAATTCAAAAGGAATAGGATTAAGCAAAGACAGCAGCTATAGCTTGACAAACCAGCATAGGCTCGGGGTTTGATATATGACATAGACAAATGCAACAAGTATTAAATGACTAGAACATAAAAACATAATTGAACCTTATTTCAACCTTCTATCGACGTATGTGTTGAACTCACATTCTTTAAGTTTCCCAGCTTGTCTGTTCATTTAGTAGGGTTCTTCGGATGACTGCACTTCAAAATGACACAGAATTATGGAGTCTGAATTGCTAGAAATGGATTGCAGTGTGTTTGGATATGTGTGTGTGCATGTGTACATTTGTATGTCTTTAAACTGGTGTGACTTTAGTCAAGAAAATAATGATTGGGTATGAATCTGTAATGTTGAGATGCAGTTGAATATTGCCTGACCAAGACCAACAGACTCTAGGCAATGCTATGTATCTGGTGAATGTATGAGCTACAGTGGTGTTATTGGAGACATTAGCATGGTAAGTCATGCTAAAGAGCGCTGTGCCATACAGAAGTATATATTACAGTAATTGCATTTTCTTCATAATGGAGAAAAGAATCTCTATGCTGGAAATCTGAAGATTATCATGCGTGTATATATGCTCAATTTGAGGAATGCCATGGAAGAATTACGGACCAAACAGTCTAGGATTCAGTTTTGCGTGGTGTTTGAAAAATAGAACAGCCATGAATGCTATGGTTGGACCAGATAGTCTTAGCGGTCTTTTCCAACCCTTAATGATTCCGTGACTCCATGATTCTGTGAATACTCTGTCTACGAATGTTATCACCATGCTACAATTTTCTACTTTTCCAGCCATTTACAGTATTTGAGGTTACAAATCTAAATTCCTACTTGCTACTAAATTTATTGCTCATTTTCTGAAAAAGCATTAATGCTAATTATGATAATTATGAGCACCAATAATAATAATAAATAAAAATAATAAATCCTTATTTATCTCTAAAAGAAGATCCCACATTTACTGATGTTACTTGAGAGAGGCATTGTTTCACTTGTCTGTTTTCAGTTTTGCTGAGTGAACTTAAAAGAAGGCTGCTCAGAGAGCTGCTCTGTACAATTGCGTATCCAATCTTTTTTATAGATATAACTATATATGTAACTGTGCTGAAAAAGATCATGTAATACAACTCAGAAACAAGAATACCTCTTCTTTGAAAGATGATGCATGCACAGAATCTCATGATATATTTTTCATACCCGCTTTACTAAGGAAAATAAAAAAAGTCAACAAATTTGTATTCTAAATATGTTGAGGTAGATCCTTAAATATGGCTTTAAATCTCTATTTATGTATGGAAATGATTTTGTATCAGCTTCACTGAGGTCAAGGAAAAAATCAGATAGAGCACTGCACCTCTTTTCATCATGAAACGTGTTTTTAGATTACGTCTGTCTTAAGAATGAACTGAAGATTGCTGGTCATTCTGGTCGATTGATGGTAACAAAGATGCTGTGTGAAAAAATATAATAAAAATATGGTGTTAAAATCAACTTGGAAGAATTTCAAATGCGAATAAATACCACTATAAATATTCTAATTCTGCAGTGATATATCAAGGAGTAATTAATCCAGGAGAACCAATCTTCATGGCGGGGAATAAGCAGGTTTATAATGAGTATAATCCTCTGGCCATTTCATTTCATTCCCTTCCTCTCTTTTCACACTGAAACGCATTTTCTGCATGCAAAGTGTGTATTTATTTGCTTTTTTTAGATTAAACTAGCTGGTGTCTCATGGCATACTAAGTCTATGCCACATGAGCAAAGAAGGCCAAATTAATCAAGAATATAGGAATTTAACAGCAGACTTAGAAAAGTTTTAGCTATGCTTTTGCTATGTCACTGAGAATAAAGTTACTTGTATACATGAAGAATTAATTTAGTAACTATGCCTACTATTGACTGGAACACTTAGACTTTTCCAGGAGACAGAATTTTGTATCTCAGCAACTGGCTCTCGGTCAGTTTGTAGAATTACTGAACTAACAGAAGCATCATGAAGTCATTTGCTGTGCTTAAAATACATTCTTTATTACAGATTAGTTTTTTTATTACGGATTAGAGCTCTGAATGATAATCCGTGCCTGAATTTGCACAACAGGATCTAGGGATAAAATCCTGATCCAATTGAAATCGGCTGAAATTTTATACTTTTAATAATGTGAAATTTCATTGCATTTACAGCTTATTTTAAATGTGGATTCATTGGAATTACAGTGGCAAAGAATGTGGCCCTTTCCATAGAAATGTGTTTCCTTGCAACCTTGCCCAAGTCCAGAATATCAGCAGAGCAGTTTTAAGATGCCCAGAAAGCAGTTTCCAGTATTTTATACATCCAAATGTATTATTTCAAAACTAAAACAAGTTAAGAAATCAGGCTATACAATGTTCCTGTAGCATTTGAAGTATTAAGGTATTTTTCTAAAATGGCTGCGAAAGATACAAATTTGAGTGCTTTTATAGGGACGTAAATACGGACATTTTATATAGTCAAAATGTTTCATTAAAGGTAAGGGCTCCTATAGAGCCAATGGCATGCTGTGATTAATGCAAACGTGGATATGTGACAAAGTACATACTTTAGTTCACAGGTACGTAATTAGTCTGTACTTGATTATTTTGCCTTATAGAGTTTCGACATATATATATATGTTTCAGTGTTACGTGTGTGCTTTTTTTCCCTGGTGGAAAATACAATATATATATATGTGTTAGCTTCTTTGAAGCTACGTTTGGAAACTTTTACAATAAATATCAGTTGCATAATTTGGTTCCAGTCTATACTGTAGACTAATTACAGAATTTATAGTTAATTGTACTTATTAATATAGCTTTTACACATTACTGATAATTTTGAAGTGGAACTGGATCCCCACCTTTTACTCTCCATGTGTTTTTATTCCCATATGTTTTACAAGACTAAGGATTAAAACATCATCTTGAAATAATTGTTAGCATAATTTCACTCAACATTTTCTCTCTACTTTTGTGTTCGCATTAAATTGTTACTTCTCTTTCTCTCTCTCCCTTAGTTACAGAATAAGGATTTTTGAATGTATATTGTCATCTAAGGTAAGCTTTCATATGGTACTTGCATATGAAGCTTATGTCTGTTTATACGTCATACAATGTCTGCGTAGTATGGCATGATTTTCATTATGTTTCTTAATGAAAATGGTTTTTGAAATGAGTAGTATGATAGTCTCAATGCCTATAAAACTTGATTTTTAAAATAATCGCTTGTTTCAGTAAACCCCGGTAGTACTACCTCCCACTGTTCTCTAATAGTGCATGTTTCAGTGGAATTTACCACAAGCATGACATAGCAGAAATAATAAGCATGAATAAAACACATTTTGCATTTACAGTCAATTATTTTCACATAGGAATATGCCTCTACATAAATGAAATATTTATTCAGCACTTGATTTCATTTACAAATGAACGATTCTTATCAAAATTTGCACTACATAAGTTGAAAAGAATGCTAAAAAGCATGTATCTTTTTGTCTGCATTGTGCATCCACCTAAGGTCGGGAACAGAGAGTTCTGCAGCAATGCAAGTGTTAAACAAGACAGTTCAGTCTATAATCACTAGAAACTAATAGCACTTTAACTGGATAATCCTTGTGTCAATAAAGGATATCAGTTCTTAAACTGTGCACTCGGGATAAATGTTGTACGTAAGTATCGGCTCGGTTGCACTTAGCTGAAGCATTCGGAGACAGTGATATCTTCATCCTGACAATGTACTTTTGCTTTAAAACTTTTGGTGCGTTCCAGAAAAAGCTGAAAAGGTAAGTGCTGTTATCAGTGGGTGATTTGGCAGCTCGCAGAGCAGAGCATCTAGCAGAACTACACGAGGAAGATCGGTGTTACGTAGCACTTTACCACAAATGCCACTCTTCCCCTTGAGTAAGGACAGCCTCCCGTGTTTTAGCAAAATATTTATCTTTTTTCCACTCCTCATTCCAAATGAAATTAACAGAAGTAGCCATGCATTTCTTCTATAGATTCCATGGCTTTTTTGTAGTTGCTTTTTTTTTTCCAAAAGAATGAGATTTCAATTCTAATTTGGGTAGTCTCTATTCAATCACTGATACACCAGGATGCCCTGGCTGGTGCGTTACACACTGCACACAACTTTTTCCAGGCACTGAAAGAAATATTTTGTCTTGGATTCCTAAATTATTCAATCTACTCCAAAAATCTTTTGCCTGCACCCTTTTGGTGCAACTTACGAAGAGAGGAGAAGCACCAGCTGTAAGCAGAGCTTTCGTGGAACTGGTGGCTGAAGGCGTGGTGATTTCATGTTCTTCACTCAGACCTAAATCCAAAATACTTCTCCATACGTCCCCAGGTGATAAAGACTTTGACTGTAGTCAGATATCTCTGGAGTCTGTATTTCAGTCAGCCCTTTATCTAAAATCTTGTTTTTTTTCTGTATATGTTTACACACACATATATATTACGCATGCCCTAACAGGTGTTACTTTCAAGCAGTGAGGTAAATATTTTGCTGAATACTTACAAACCAGTACAAGACCCAACTCTGAAATAATACGAATGTCTCTGCATGTTTTCCACAACTCTTTGGTGCCGGGTGTTTTCTCCATTTCTCCTTCTGTGCTGACTTCCATCTCCAAGTGCTCTGCACCCAGCCTGATGGAAATCCAGGAGGGTTACTTGCTAATCAGAGAATATTGCATGGGGTGAGATGAATGACCGTATACGAGACTTACCAGCAAACAGAAATGCAATTCATCCTGAGCAAGGGAACAGGAAGTTTCTGTGCAATATGGAGATTAAATAATGGTTAATTCTTGTGCTGAACTTTTGAACAGGGATGAATTTTATCCTATCTCGAAATCAAATATATGGTAGGGGCTGACTAAATCTTTGCCACTTAAGGCAGAAATTAATGGCACAAACCTATTCATCGCTCCAGGGATTTTGAACCTGAAAGTTGTCTTCTCCCTTGCTTGTAGGTGGGCTTTCGTTCTTCAAACTATTAATGGATGGAGTGCCTCCGCATATCATTGATTCATATATGCGTGAAGTACAGGCAGACAAAACTGAGGGGAAGTGAGAGTCCGACCACAGTGCTTCCTGCCACCGCGCTGGGAATGGGCAGCCAGAGTTACAGCATTTTAGTCCTTGCAACAACAGAACAAACGTGTGGCTGGAGATTTTCTTTTTTTCCTTTCTTCTTTTATTTTTTTTTTTCTCATTTGTCGCTCTGTTTTCCCTGCCTGCTCTTACTGAAAAGAAAGAATACGCATGGATTGCTTTGGGATTGAAATGAAATGAACTGAAGACAACACACTCTTTGTAATGTTCAGCTTTATTTTCTGTTTGATATTGTGTTTTGATTTTTTTTTTTTAATGAGGAAAGAGGAGAAGCTGTGTACGAGGAGGCAGTCAGTTTGTACTCGGTGGTACAGTACAAACCTTTCGCAGACTGAAGGTACAAGGATTTGTCAGTAGATGTGCAATAAGATCGTTGGAATACATACCTCTTTGATAATGTATCTTATCCACCTGAGAATTGCTTAACAGAATATGGTTTTACTAGAACGTAATTAATTCATATGTACTTAATGATCACTTAATCTGAACATATCTTCCTTTAGAAGTTTTGATTTCCTAAATCCGACTCATCGGTCTCTCAACTGAACTGAAATTGTTTTATTTAATGTACAATAAATATGAAGTGTTTAAGATCTAACAAGTTGTTGCTTACTATCTTTTTCTCATCTCACCATATTTCGTATTTAATTGATGCATACTGCAGAGCAGGAACTTGAGCACACAGCACCAAGCGGGTCAGTCTCCTGAGCCACCGAGCTCACCCTTTAACGTACCTAACACTAAGTCCGAATGAGAGAGATGCTATCAGATACATGCAGTTTAATATCTGTGTGTTTTCAATATTTAAAATATTATAAATTCCATCGGTGACAGCTTTGATCAGTTTGGACCAGCCACTTTTCTGAGCAAGTCACGTAGTCTTTAGAAGTATCAGAGGAATAGAGTTACAGCATATCATTTGTGAGGTTATGGTGCAAGGCCAAAACGCCATAGCTAAGCTAAAATTGCTACATTAATTCTCCAGTTCTACGGTCATTACCCTCCAAGAGAACAGGATACCAGCAGTATTTCAGAAGTCTGATCATCTGTAAGGCTCTGGCAAACTCTGACGCATGTGAGACAGAAGGTCACATGCAATTTGACCAGCTTGCCAATTCCCTATCGCCTTCTCATTTATTTACCTGCCTGTTCTCACTCCAGCTGTGGAGATAAGATAGGTTGTGTGCTTACTGACTACTGATTGATCCTCAGTTATGGTTTGTGAAGAATCCACTAAAACCAGTAGTGACATTGTATACATTGATGTCAGCACATTTCCAAACACCCAGCAGTTAGTAATTATGCCTGAATAAATGAATTTGTTACTATGCATCACCACTGCTGGTGAATTTGCGTTTGAATTACCACTTCTTTCACTTGGGGATCTGAATGTCTTTTCTCACTCTTTTTTTTTTCTTGTAAATTTTATTCACTCTGAGGTCCCTCTTCTTCCTTTTCTCCTTCCTGTCACTTTCCTCTGTCCTCCCTCTGTGCAAGGAAGCAGTTCTCTATTTCCAATGATTTTGGACACTCCCCATACAGCATTTCAACCTGCTCCTCTCAAAATCATATCCCTCTTTTCTATTCACACCTACACATCAAGGAAGGCAACATGAGTATTAGGAAGAAAATTCCACATGTGATTATTTATTTATCTTCATTCTGTATCTCACCAGTCAGTTGGGTTTTCCTTCATCTGTTTTGATGCCTAAAAGGCACTGGGAGAGGGTCAGTTTGAATATATGCCACATAGCTTTAATCTCATCCTTCCTTTGTATGAGTCTAATTGGATATATTATGGTCAGCACCAAAGCTACAGCTACAGTGAGGTTGTGCTTTTCACTAAACAAAGGAATACATGCATAGCCAGTTTACAGTTCATTTATTTGTCTCCTCTGCCTTAACATACCACACACAATAACCTGGCGGCCAGCTATAAACCTCAGCTTCCACTGGGACTCCACTGATGGAATTAGCTTCTCTAATTTGTGCCAGACAGCAAGTGTGCTGGCAGACAAGCTGAACTAAGCTACTTTTCACTGGGTGAACACTAAATATGATGTTCACATGACCTTAATTCCTCCTGAGTTGCATTGCCTGACATTTACCATTGAGTGAGATGCACCATGACAGCAAGAAATAATGGGTATCTGGCCATAGCTGGAATTTAGATGAGTGAGTGTTCTGTAAGTTCATACTTTCATTAGTGAAGCTGACCAGTCAAGCCCCTGGATTAAGGATTACTTGAATACGACTTTAAGAGGAATTATAGTATTGAGTGGGATAGGAAAGGAAATTCTAGCAGGTTGCAGAACCTTCAATAGAGAATAAATTTTTGATTTATGATGTGCCACCTGATGGAATTCTCCAAGGATGGTGTTCAACAGATGAAGGGAAGTGACAAAAAAGATAATTTTGAAATCTGAAGTTAATACCAGCTTATGAGAAGGGAATACTGCAAAAACTACAGGCAAAATGACCAAGAGAGAATGGAAACAGCAGGAGAATATCATGCTGCAGAAGACATGGCCCAGTGATACCAAGAGGAAATTTCTCCCAGGTAGACTCACATGGGATTTACGGGAAATCAGTGACCATAAAAGAGATCTAGGAGTAAAGGGCAGCAAATAAAACCTGGTCATGTGATATAGAGTAACAGCAAAATACAGGAGCTCCGGGAGAAGTGAAACTGACAGTGATTTTATAGCTTATGCTGTGTTCCCTGAAGTTTATGTTGTATGTGAAACTAGTTTAGTCTTCAGCTATTTACCTGCTTTCTATTTGCACTCACCATCAACTATTTGGTGTTGAGGTTACAGTTCAGATCTCCTTCAGTGACACAATTTATAAGGATTCTCTTTTCACAAAGTTGGTAGAAATTTCCTACTTTCGAAAACTCCCCTTTGATGTTCAGCTTGACTGAAACAGGACAAGGAAAGCTACTTCTTGGAATAAGAAGGCCGACCCATATGTGTACATGCACACACACACACACGAAGGAAGAGGAATCAAAGTTAATAAAAAGATATGGTATTTATTTTTAAAGAAGCCAGAAGAAAATATTTTGCCCTTTTGGCTTCTTTTGGCTTCTTTTGGCTTGCTCTCCTTGAAAGGGCATTTGAAGTGTAAATGCTTCTGTTACATAAATAAGTATCTTGTCTTAAACAGCTATCTGTAGAGCTTGATATACGCATTGTAGACTCTTGTTTGCATGGAAAGCTCATAGCCAGTTTTCCTACTGACAGTAATGACACAAATAAGGAAAGTGGGAGAAAAACAGTCCTTGAATCAAGATATCATGGAATCAAAGAATTGTAAGGACTGGAAGGGTATTCTAGACATCACAAAGTCCAATCCCCTGCCAAAGCACATTCCCTAGAGTAGGATCCACAGAAAAGCATTCAGGCAGATTTTGAATATCTCCAGAGAAGGAGACTCCACAACCTCTCTGGGCAACCTGTTCCAGTGCTCTGTCACTCTCACAGTAAAAAAAGTTCTTACTTGTGTTTGTATGGAACATTCTGTGTTCCAGTTTGTACCCGCTGCCTCTTGTACTATTGCTGTACATCACCAAAAAGAGTCTGCCCCCATTGACTTGACTTCCACAACCATAAATGTTTATAAACACTGATAAGACTCCCCTCAGCCTTCTCTTCCCCAGGCTGAACAGTCCCAGGGCTCTCAGCCTGACCTCGTAAGGGAGATGCTTCAGGCCCCTCACCATCTCTGGCCCTCTGCTGGGCTCTCTCTAGAAGTTCCGTGTCTTTCTTGAACTGAGGAGCCCAGTATTTCAGATGTGGCCTCAGCAGGGCAGAGTTCACTCAGAAGTCCAGACTGAGAGTCAGATTTCCTTTTTAAATATTCCTTAAAAAAAAAACAACAACACATCTATAAGTTTCCTGCACTTTGTTTACAGGGAAAAACGTAGTATAGCTAACTTTAACAGAGCACTGAAAATGACACTTATTTGAATGCCTTTTGTTGTATTTTGAGATTCTAGAGCAAAAGGCATTCTATTTTAAGCACAGAATACTTATGGTCACTGGGTTCACGGCTTGCTTTCCTGACTGACAAGTAAAGCTGCTGCTTTGCTGAAGCAGACAGCAGAAAGTAAAAGCATATCCTGAATACTGAGGAAGTTCTGGAAACCTTAACACATCCAACTTTGATTTCTACCTTCTCTTGTTCCGTGTTTTGTTGCTGAACACTTTTCAAAGTATATTAAAATAAACAAGCAAACCAAAAATCAAACAAACATGCAAGGTCCCTTTTCGGGTTCAATAATAAATTCATCTACTCGGTCCCTATTTTTTTTATGATAAATAAATAATAATAATTAAAAAAAAAAAAAAATGGATGCAGTGGTGGTTCACTTACAACTCTTCCAAAAACTGTTTTTCTCCTTTTCCTCTTGGCATTGAAAAGAGCTTGAGCGATCTCTCTAAATACCAATACCCTTATGCTCCTTGACAACAGTAATGCTCAAGGAATTCAAAGCAGCAGTTTCACCTTTTTTCAAGACCAGTGATTCCAATGTCCTGGGGATCTGGCAGGCATTGAATATAAGTGTTGTGTATGCTTTTGCCCTTCTCTGCTTGGCTGCCATTGAATCTTTACTTTGTTATTGCATTATCCCTCCGTTTGCTTGTGGTTCCTTTCTTTTCTGTTCCAGCCCTAATCCCCAATCACTGTCTCTCAGTGTATTTACTGGACATAAGGTACACTCATCTGTTTCCTTCATTGCAGGGCAGCTAAGGTAGGTAACCTTTAAATGTCCTTTCCAACTGAAATGATTCTAAGATCATTTTCTGTATGTCAAGCACTCCTGACATTTGCCGTAGAAAAACGTGCTCAAAAACTTACTGGCTTCATCAAAGAAAGGGAACTGGCTTACACTGAGTAACAGGAAACTGCTCCGTATCAGAAGACTGTTGTGACCAGCCAAAAGGTTACAGCCTCTGGCCCCCAGTGGATTAATTTGCAGTTGGATCGGGGCAATACCAGATATGTGTACTCACTGGGAGACATCTTAACAGCAGCCCTGAGGAGAAGAACCTGGGGGTCCTGATGGACAAGAATCACAGAATCACAGAATTGTAGGGGTTGGAAGGGACCTCAGAGATCATTGAGTCCAACCCCCCTGCCAAAGC